>JADRCD010231398.1:0-19312 GCA_019843815.1 Montemys delectorum
GAAGCTTCCTGTGATGATAGCTGTCCCCTGGGATACCAAGAGGACTGCCTCAGGACACATCTTGACTAGAGTAAAGAAGTAGATTCCTATACATGGTCATGAGTAGAAAGTCAGTCAGAAAGCTAAATCAGAAGCCACTCCCCTGTTTTTAAAATACCCACATTTATTCCCAGCACACATGAGCCCCAATCATATCCCTGTGAGGAGCACTATACCCTCACTGCTTCTTATTGTAGTAAATCAGTTTAGTTTGAGGAACTTCTGGGTGGTCTCTTCCTGAATGATTTCCTCTCACCTTTAACATATCACTTCCTTAGAAAAAATCAAGGGTGACACTTTTGCCCACCCTGGAGGACATCTGCTAGGACCTCATATCAGAAAAGGCAACTTGCTGGAGCAGCAGAGTGACACCTACTCTTTGTACACAGGTAGCTGACAAGAGCCCCAGGGAGAACTCCCTGCTTCTATGTATCCTCTCTTCCGGCTCAGTCATGCCTCCTCAGTGTGATATTTGAAGGTCCTTGACGGGACTTTCATTCCAATGGCCTGTTGGCAATCTGTTAACGTTCATTGTCAACAGAGAACAATTACCTAGCATTAAGGGAAAAAATTAAAAAATGGAAAAGATTTGACTCTGTGAACCAATTTCCAAGAATCAGTACTAAAGAGAAGTGTCAAATACTTCTCCACTTTAATCACTTTCAAAACTTTTAATGAATCTCTTCTTTTAAACAAATAATGCCATTAGCATGGATGGTATGCAAATTAGATGCAGGACCTGTATTTGTTTAGCTTCCTCAAAATTGTTTCTGAAACCTGATCACATCAAATATTTTTCAGTTTATGCAAAACACAATCTCTCAATACACTTTTTTTTTTGAAGACTGTGTAGTTTTCCATTTGCATGTCAGTCCCAAGTGGTAAATTTACACTTTGAATGTTGGATTAACAAATTTCCATGACTGCACCACATTTTGAAACTTAAAACATAAAGAAGTTACTTTCCTATGCCAAGGCCTTAAGAATCAGAAATCCAATGACCTTCAAGATACCTGGATGCTGTGGTGTAGCACAGAGATGGTACCTGGGAAACCCATGTTCCCATAGTAACAGAATCTTTGCAGTTACACATTTTATACAGCGTTCTTTCAAAACCTGATCTGAGGTCATCTCACAGAAGCCGGGACTAGAATACACTTTCTGCAACTAAGAAATCATTCAGGACCCAGGACTCACAAATCTGCATTTACAAACCCCTTTCCCAAACTGCTCTTTCCCAGTTTGGCGAGCAAGCCCTGGCGTCATCACCTCTCACTGTCAGTGAACAATGTTACGGCTTGAGAGAGCTATGCATGATCACACTTACTGTAGCATCAACTATTTTTTTCTTAATTGTCCTGAGATCCTAGAAAGGAAACAAGCGTCTGTGCTGACAGAGGAGCTCAGCATGAACTCTCATTTTTCACATGGAGCTAATTAAAAACTGAAATTAGTTAAATATGGAAATGACACTTGCAAGCACTTTAGTAGAATTCTGGCAAAATCCCTCTGGAGTGCTGTGACATTACCTGCTGCTTCGAAACTCCCCAACTGAATTTCACAGTTAAAAGGCTGAGCAAAGGGAAAGTTATTATTGAGATTTCGGATTCAGAACGTGTCTGTAAGACTCCAAATTAAATTTCATGGCTGGCCCTTGAGTGGCTGGTGATATAGAACGCAGGCCAATGGAGTGGGTTGCTCACAATGTCCCTGCACGTGGGAACTCCAATTACCCCTCTTTAGGTATGGTACTGTGGGTGGTATAGATGCGACAATCCGAAGGTTAAGGAACGTATTTCTCCTGGAATCTGACCTAAAGTAGTTAGCATGCATATAGACTCCAACAGAGGAAAGAAACTAAGATTCCTGCCTGGGATATGATAGGCACGATAAAGAAAATTGTATGGGCTGCTTAGGACCAACAAGACACATTTTTTTTTTATCATGTGGAATCTATCCACCTATCTGCCTATCTATCTAATCTATCTGTCTGTCTACCTGTCCATCTATCTGTCTGTCTGTCTGTCTACCTGTCCATCCATCTGTCCGTCCGTCCATCTGCCTGCCTGTCTGTCTGTCTGCCTACCTGTCCGTCCGTCTGTCCATCCATCCATCCATCCATCCATCCATCCATCTATCTACTTTAATACCTACTTACTTATTATCTATTTCTATAAATGCCATGTGTTACATACATATGTTTAAGCTCATGAATGCATATACGAACATATCTCCTGTCATATAGGCATTTCAGTTTTTATGCCTGATCATTATGCCTATGAAGTAGGAAGACCAAGCAGCCTGCCTCTTAGTGGAGACTGAGAAGGACAAGTCTCCCTTAACCCCTCTGGGGCAATAGCCTTTCTGAATGGTCCAAGATGAAGAGGGACCTTTCCTGGCAGGTGGCAAGAAAGCAGCTTTCAGGATGTTAGGTCCCCTGCTACAGGCAAAAACTGCAGGATTTGCCCAAGGGCAAATTACAATGTTTGCCTGCATCTGCATACAATTTAATTAAACCCGCCTACATGTCTGATGGCTCTGGATCCACTGCAGAGTGTTTGGGAAGTCCAGCCATTCTCTAAACAACTGGAGTGTTATGATTTTATTGTTTTTCCAACACCCCATCCATTTGTCCTTGAGGCATTCCCTCCCCCTGGACCCTGTCCATGACTGAGGCAGGCACCTTGTCCCTGCCTGGGCAGGCCAGCAAGAGGAGCCACTTAGTGCCAAAGAAGCCCCGCTCCATGAGTCGGCTGGCAGGGAGCCTTCGGCAGGCTGGGCTGCCAGGAAGAGTTCTCTGGCAGCTCCGGAGCTCATCTTCCCATCACACTGAGGCTTTCTAGTCCTCGGCCTGGAAATCATCGTGGCTTACCCAGCTGGATGGGTGGAACGCTGCAGCTGTACCATCAGGCTGGCTTATTTTTATTGAATTTTGAATATCCAATTTCAAAGCAATTCAAATGAATTTGCCCAAGGCCTCGGATCAGTGTGGCTGCCGACACTCTCTGCAGTAGGGTTTCCGAAGTTCATATTTCTAAACAAAGGCAAGCTTACAGAAGCTTTCCTTGTCAGAACCATCGCTTCCAAAGAACCTTCTCTACTAACTCTATTAGGCCACATGCAGACAGCAGCAAAGCTGTTGCGCTAATCCAAGTCTCTCACTACCCAAGCACTGGTGGCCCAAGCAAGCTCCTTCTATGGACTGAAGAAAGACAAGAGAGGTGGTGTGGGAGTGTTTAATAGCGGACACTGGTAACATTGAGTGCAGGCTGGATGGACAAGATGTGACGCTGAGCCGGCTGAGCAGGGAAGGGGCAGGGGCATGGCTGCCCTCCACGCCCCCAATCTCAGAGAGTGAAAACAAGCAGTTAGGAAGCCAGCAACGATTCTGAGCTTGTTGTGAAACAATTTTTCCCCAACTCTTCCCATCAAGATTGAAACTGAAAACAAATAAGTCGTACATGTGCTTGGGTATAACTGGATGGAGGACGGCAGAGAATGACACCACTGCATCACATGGATTGTTCTACAGAGCCCAAGAAATAAAACCCTCCTCCTCCACCGCTCGCTGTTATTCTAATCATGCTGGACCCATGCCTAGCCAACATGTATTTTAAACACACAAAGTCCAATTTAACCTAAGTGGTATAAGGCTGAACGAAGAGCTATGCAGAACAATGGGCCTCCTGAAGTGGCCAGACATAGTTGTGTTATGGCCAAGGGTAGCTGACTATGAAAATATAACATGTTCTAGTGTCTTTCAGTGGGACTTGGGAGACATTTAAGACTTAGCACTCATTGAAAACTGGTTTTAAGATGTCTTGGGACAAAATTAATTCAATAGCCATTTATGCTCACAATCTATCAGCAGAGATGGAGGGAGGGAGGAAGGGATAGGGAGAGAGGTGGGGGGGGAGAGAGAGAGAGAGAGAGAGAGAGAGAGAGAGAGAGAGAGAGAGAGAGAGAGAATATGCAAATTGGGAGACAACATGCAAATTGAGAGACAATATGAAATGGAGAGACAATATGCAAATTGGAGGCACTATGCAAATTGGGAGACAATATGCAAATTGGGATCTGAAAGTCTGAGAGCAGAAGCTGAAGGTAAGAAGACAAGGTAAAACAAAAATCAGAGCAGAGCTGACATCTGTCCATCCATCTCAGCCCCAGACCTTCAGCTCAGGGTACAATGCTGCCCATTCACAGGTATGCAGTTAGTATTTTTAAAAGGAAGAAAGAAAGGGAGAGAGGCAGGAAGAAAGCCTGCCTTTCTTTTATGTCCTTAGGAGTACATAAAGGTTACTTCTCCTCAGAGTCAGAAGGAGACCTGAGATGGCCGCTGAATTGCTGCAAGGCAGGGAACAAGACATCTCCAGCTCTCAGTTTTTCCATCTGTAAAATGTGCTTGATTCAGGACTGTTTTTAACACCAGATACAAAATGAACAGAGACGGCCGGCCTGTTACCATTTAGGACGGAGTAGACGTGAAGTCCTTCTTCCTTTTATTGAGAGAGAGAAACCACAACTTACTGCTTCTTTTGCATTATTCTTTAGCATCTGCTTTTCTTTAAAAAAAAAAAAAAAAAAAAAAAAATCCCAAACACATCATCACTTTTCGCAAAACAAAACAAAACAAAACAAAACAAAAAACCCTCTATAACCCTTTATTAGTAATTGTTTTACCTACTAACTGCAGTCGGTGGGGCTTTTCCTGAGACCTTCACATATATATCCTAATTTATGGGAAGCTATGATTTTCCTTTTAGAACCATTTCCGTAGGTTAAGACACAGAGTAAAGATAAGATACAAGAATCAAACCCCAGGACATGTGACATCAGGATGGAGCAAAACTGAGTTTTCTACCCCAAAGCTTGTGGAGCCTAGGGGAGTTAGAGCTGAGGCAATGCCTCTAGAAACCTGGGGTAAGAAGAGATACCCACCGGTCATGCCACTTCAGTGGATAACTCAATCAGCTTTAAAGCTTTGCTCCTTTAAGCAAATATGCTGCTGGTTAGTTACCCAGTAGATGTTTTTTTAATTACAAGCCGAAGAAGTTAGTCTGCAGCCCTGAAACCAGTGCCCTTATGCCGAAGAAGCACTTTTTAATATTTATACATCTAAAGAGGGTTTGCCCTTCCAGACATAGGAAATCATTAGGAAGCCTTCTCAGGAGGATATAAGTTTGGTCAAGGTCATGCACAAATCTAAACTTCACACTTAAATCTACCTTTGCCACCAGTAGGGGCCACTTTTGTTCCACAAACTGTTCCTAGCCCTGGATCCTGACTTTTCTTTCTAGGTTATCAATTTTTAAATAGAGGAAAGGAACAAAAATATGCTTGTGAGACAATTCTGAGTGTATAAAAGTTGAAGAAACTTTTTTTCCTCCTTTTTTCTTTTCTCCTTCGTTACTTGGCACATCTATTTAATAGAGTTTTGATTCTGCACTTCCCCTTCCAGCATAGCAGATGAATGGGTGAACCAAGGGAACAGCACTCAAAGACATGTCACGTAACGGTTCTAACTTTGGTTTGGCATGTCACCTCTTCAGTGATATCAGGGAGAGGAACTATTCCGTCAAAGCTGTGAGCGGAGAAGGAAATGGCCTGGACAGGGTCCAGTGACATCCGCTATCTTAGCAACTTCTAAGGTTAAGCAAAGCCAGCTCTGCAGTTTGGGGAATGTGGGGGCAGAGGTTCCATCCCACCCAACTGCGGATCCCTGACAGATGTGCCCCCGAGGTGAAACGATAACCATTTCATTTTTCACGATTTGCTCTCTCATGTGCCAAAAAAAACCCCAGAGGAATTGTCGGGAGACAGGGACCTTTTCAAAACAGCAAAACCAAATAACAGTGGCACCAGAGAAGCAAAACCATATGAGACTGTAATAACCAGGTAAAGCTTAGTAGATTATAGTTAACACATACCTTGTAGGAACATGTTGGGACTATTTAATAATAATAAAAAAGTCAGGTACTAGATATTCTGAGACCTTCCCCTTGAGTTCTGAGAATTGGAGCCTGTGTCTTTCCCAGGTGACCACAGGAATCCTTTCTTCCTACCTAGTACTGGGAGAAAGAAGGGACTCCAGACTCTTAGGCTTGGGTATCTCTTATACCTCAAGGATGAAATAGTATGGTTTTTTTTTTTTTTTTTTTTTTTTTTTTTGGGTGGGGAAACAATATCAGAGGTGTTCAACCCTTTGACATTGTGACATGATGTTAGAATCTATAAATGTGTCAGAGTACATTACAGCTCTCCTGGGATGCATGTTGGCCACAGGCTGCAGGTATGTCAAGATACATCTGAGTTAATGTGACACACGACAGATCTAGTGTCTATAGCCATACTATTTCCCAAACCTCACTCTGATGTTAATCTAACGGTTTAATCTATGATCACCTTAAGCCTAACTCTAATGCTTAACATGGGTCCTACTCTGCAGAGACTCTGCTATGTAACTTGCACGAACAGATAACTTATCTGTGTGGTCACTGCTAGGCAGTCACATCACACATGGGTAAAGAGGAGCATCTCAGGTGACGAAAAGTATGTGCCTTGAAGCCTTTTCTATCTTTTAACACCTACTGTTCTTGAAGCATCATTCAGTGACAATTAAAACAGGAGAGTTTATTAAGCACACACTGCTGTCACCTTTTCATTTCATATTCAGATTTAATTCAAATACTACATCCTTGTCCCAGAGGCTTAGACATCATCCAGAGCAGCGAACATGCACTCTGGCTGGCTGCAGATGATCAGGAAATGTCTCTTCCTGTCTCTACTCCCAGGGACCAGCCCCAGGCCACTTTGTCCAGGATACAGTAAGAGTCTGATCAACTTGTCTGGATTATGTTGGAGTTTCCTTCCCTTTTCCACGATATTTAATCAGTGACCACATCTAAATTTTGCCCTCCAAAATATCTCTCTCTCTCTCTCTCTCTCTCTCTCTCTCTCTCTCAAATATAATTACCCACTCTACGTGTCTTGCTGCTGTCCTGGTTGTAAGCAAACTCCCTTTCCTCTGGGCTTCCAAATAGCACACTTAGCTCTCCCACTGTTTGTGGAACTGACCCGTATACCTCATTCTGCATGGGGCTTTCATTGTTTGGTTCTCTCTGTGACTCAGAATTCTCAGCAGGGTTCATGGTACTTAGGAATCAAATCCAAGCACACATTTGTAGTGTGTGAAGTGTCTTTGTGGTGATGCCCTTCAGCCTAATCTCCATCAATACTTCAGGTCCCTGTATTCTTTGACTCCAGTGCTAGCCACAGTGGCAGGGTGCAACATATTCTACATGCCCAACACCATGTTTCCTTGGGCTTTTCTTTTATTTATTGAACTTGGTTTTCTTCAGTCCTGAAATGGACTTCTTTCACCTTGCCCTGCTGCCAAATTCTTACACACCCTTCCTCTGAGGAACCCAGTGCCACCCTCTCTCTGAAAGTGCTCCTTGATACTTTAAATTGTTCTCTCTTTCACTCTCTCATTTTTTCCCCTTTCCCCCCACCTGTTGCCTATCAGACCCTGCTGTGGCCACTTACGTGGTCTTATGCTGTAGGTGACTGTACATTTCTTTTCACTCTGTGTGTGATGGGGACCTCCTGGGGATATCATCTCTAGGGTATTAGCACTTAAAGACAAGGACAGACTCTGAATGTTTGCTGGATGGTTATACTAAGAAGAAGGCCCATCGTGTGTGGGAGGAGCCTGAACATCACTCAGTCATGAGAATAATGGTTTAAATGAAAAAACTGATATACAGAATACTTCACCAAAAAGTCCACACAAGCTGTGCTCCCATAACTCATGTAGAACCCCCTCTTTTCCCTCCCGTGTTATCCCTTATTTTCCAGACTTTTAGGGGGAAGAACTTACATAAAATATCCCTTGGCCTTTTCTAACTCGGTGGGGAGGAGGTCAATAAATCTTACCTATGGTTACTCTAGTAATCAGAAACATAAAAACATTTTTAGTAAGTGACATCCAAGAACAGTAAGCCATCTGAAACCCCGATTCACCTCAGGCTCCATTTCCCTAGAAATTTTTTTTTTTTTTAATGAAAGAAGGAAAAAAGGGGGAGGGGTTCAGTGGGGGAGCTCCTAAGACTGTGTTAAAGCAAATGCTTAGAAAATATTTTTGAAACATTTGGAAGTAATTTCTATTCACAAATTATCTCCATTCACAAAATGAAAAGGCAAATTATATGAGCTGGGTAAATTCAGAGAGAGAAGAAACCAGACTTGATGCTGGGAGGAGGAAAGCGTCAGGCAGAGGGAGAGGGACTGGGTCTTGGAATTCTGGCATTTCTACAGTAAGGAGAATCTGAAAGCCATTTTACATGCCGTGTTTCTTATGAATGCCACACCTGAGTGTGAGGTGTCACAGGGCACTTAATATCTCCATGTAGCAGGAGGAGGAAAAATTTAAGTGTAAACTGAGACAGACCATCTTTCCCCAACAGTGGGCTACAAAGCAGGAGATCTAGAAGGGAGAGTGATGAGAAAATACAAAGTGGTAAGATAGAGAAAGAATAAAGCAAAGCCAGCACATGAAAGCCAAAGCAACCGGATAGGAGGTCCCATGATTCACCTGCCATCCACCTGCTGATGGCAGGGCTGGCACGAAGAACCTAGAAGCTATCCTCTGCCTTACGCTCCCCATGTATGAAGCGCTTGCCTCAACTGACCACTGTTCCCACCCCAGAGACAACCAGGATGGTGACTTAATCACCTGAGACCCCTTCTTTTTGAGGACTGAAGCCTTGGTGCCCCCCCCCCCCCAGAAGCTGAGTGAGAAGAAATGGCCTTCTAAACACTCAGATGAAGAATTCCTTTCCACCTTTTACATCCCAATACAAATTAAACAGCCATGGATGGTATTCAAAAGCAGCTTGCTAGCTGTGTGCTGGGGGGTGGAGTGGGGTGGGTGGGGCAGGGTTCAGAACGCAGATGTCACATGTGAACAGCAAGAAAACACTGACTGGGTAGATGCAGGTTGTACCTTCCCAGTAGCCCACCACAGAGAGCCCATGCAAATGAGTTGGCCAGTCTAAAAATAACAGCCTCAGTCCTATTAGCTATTAAAGCCCTTTATAATTATCACTTTGTTTACTCTGAATGATAACTTGGCAAGGGTGGGCATTGTTATCTTCACACTCGAGTGATAATCTGAAGCTCTGGGAGACTGAAGTGAGAACTGTGTCCACACTCAGGTCTAACCAGACCCCATAGCCTATACTCCTCCCATCAGTCCTCAGCTCTTCACACAGTGTTAGCCTCACTGCCTCTTCCTCCAGTGGACTGATGAGAGGCTCCACGTGCTGGTTTGGAAAAAAAAAATGAAGCGGATCTACCTCTAGGGCTGGAAAAGAAGCCACCAAATGATGAAGGCTGTGAGTAAGGGCCAGGATAGAGTGAGTGCCTGTGGGGACAATCTCTTGGTGCCATCTGAGCTGGCTTTGTCCAGTGTCCTTATGAGGCCCACTCTTGTTCTTTCTAACAATTTTATAAGTGCTTACTTTAAATTGACCACAATAGTGCTTCTGAGTGTCAGGCCCACAGAACTCAGGTTGATGTGGGTGTTACATCCTGCAGGCCTTACTTTGAAGCTACTCTTGTGCTCCCTTAACCTGATATGTTCAGATAACTTAAGGCTTTGCACCCCAGTTTTTCCTACATCTGTAATGTGGGAACAAAAATGGAGTGATGCATATCCCTTGAAATGTCACAGGAGCATTCCATGGACAAAGCTATATTTGGGGAGGAAAAAAAAAAGTGTGTTGTATACTAAGCTTAATCAGAGAAAGCAAGGGAATGAGTAAATCCTGAGTAGAATGGCCTTGGAAACAACTCACACGGAGACCATAGGATATTATGATTAGGTGCACGGATGTTTTGCTCAGCCCGCAACTTGCTGTGTAACCTTCCATAAGCTACGGTGACACTGCTGAGCCTCAGTTTCCTTAATAAAAAAAAAAATCAAGATCAAAACAGTGGAACCCCAAAGGGTGGCTCACTGTTAAGCAGGCAAAGCTTACTGCCTTGGTGGACTGAGAGTTACAGGCATGCTATCATTGCTATTTTGGGGGAAAGCAAGGCCCTGAGAAGGTAAGTGTTTTTGTTTATTTCGCAGCTACACCTTTAAGTTAACAGAGGAAGGAATAGAAAGCAAGCCCTTTATCTCTGGTTCCTGGAGCTTTGAATAGGTCACTAGGAAATTCCAAGACTTAAGTTTTCCCATCTGTCAAGCAGGAGCACCCCTCCTCATCTCTTCTAGAAGGATGCGAACGTTTAAAATAGTGTGCAGGAAATGTTAGCTGCTATTATTAGTCCTTTCTTACTGGAAAGCTTTTTTATCTTCAGGGATGATGAGGAGAAAATTAGGATGCACTTCCCCCATGGCTGTTTACTAACTGGGAGAACTGATGGAAAGCAGAAAAGGCCCCCCCCCCCCCCCCCCCCCCCTCCCCGGCCCCGAGCACATGGAAGAACAGCGATCACATAGTGGACAAACTCCAGGCCGAGAAGAGCCTACAAGGAGCCACCTGAAGCACTCTCTTCACTCAAACTAAACAGACTTGAGTTGCTGTGGTTAGGAGGAGAAGTGCCTTGGCCTTCTATGTGCAGCCCATCCCCTTTCTGATCCTAGACGCTTCTATTGGCTCAAATAAGAAGCACTTTGCTGTACAGCAGTGTTGCAGTGAGGACCCTGGTAGAGTTTTAAAGACCATAAGAAGCGACCAGGGATCCATTATAGATCTGTCCGGTCACTACAGTGTCTGTACGAGTCTGTCCAGTTTGTACCAGAACCCCACGGTGGCTAAGCACAGGACTGTGCTTCAGTCTCAAGGATGCTTGGGCTGTAAACACTGTTGCTTCATTTTGGTCCCTGGGGGCTTCCTTCCTCCCTGCTTCTCAGAGCAAAAGTACATTCATTCAGAAGGCTCAGGGCGAGGGCTTGGTGGCAAGAGCTAGAGGGCCCCCAACCCCCACTCTCCAGTCCTTTGCCTTCAGTTTGGGAATCTTTCCACTTCATTGTTCCATTAAGGGTGGTTTCATCTTTTAAGTGAACTTCAATGAATGATGAAATAAAATACTTTGCACAGATGGCCTTGCATTTGAATAAGAGGAAACCATTATGCCTAGTGCAGAACAGAGTGTTTTATTTGTGTTTCTAAGGAAGCAAAGAATGGCTTTTTCAAAAGGAATATGTCTAAGCTCGAAGGAAATCAACTTGTCTACCCTACTTATCAGTATGTGTGTGTGTGTGTGTGCGCGCGCGTGCACGCGTGCGTGTACACACATGTACCTATATATTCGTGTGTGGAGTTCACCCCCTTATCTTTTGAAACAGAATTTCAGTGATCTCAGAGCTCTCCCTTTTGGCTAGACAGAGCTGTTCTGTAAGTACCAGTGGTCCTCTAGTCTCTGCCTCCTGGAGCTAGGATTACAAGGTGTACCTGGCTCTTACATAGGTGCCCAGCTTTAACATAGGCAACAACTTTGCTGGCTGGGCCATCTCACTACCTTTCCTATATGGCATTTATGAACGAGAAGCTTACTATATCAGAGGTGAAGATGGATATGGGTAAGAATATCTACAGAATCTTTGAATGCAAGAACTGAAGAGTTTGTACTCATGCAGTTGATAGCTGACCCTATTCCTTACTCATCACTGGGCAGATCACCTAACAGTTTTGTGCCTTGGTTTCCTGTTTTGTAAGATAAAAATAATAACAGCTTCTACTTTATGTGATCATTATAAGGATTAAGTAAGGAACTGTATGAATTTATTGAAATATAATAAATATTCCAATCATCATTAATGATGAGTTACTAAGACAGACTTAGAAAAATCCTTTGTTTTATATTCACTTGTGTGCTCTGCCCCCCACATGATGTTAGAAGTCCCTATGAATGTGGCTATCTGCACCATTAGTGTCTTTGCAGATGACAAAATTAAGATGAGCTTTTCAGGGTGGGCTGTAGTTTAATATGTCTGGTGTCCTTATTAAAAAGGAAAATTTGGATATAGAGATAGGCAAAGACACTATCTAAAGATGGAGTTGCATTGTCACAAGTTATTGAAATACTAGAGCCAGAAGAGAGGCCATTGTAGTTCCTCTCTAGTGCCTTTATAGGGAGCCTAAATGAACTCCTGTTGGCCTTGGACTTCTGGCTTCCAGAACTGTGAGACAATGACATTTGGCTGTAAGCTGCTTGGTCTGTGCTATCCCTTCTGGCAGCCTTTGCAGATTAACACATCATCATCCAAAAGCACCGCACTAGAGACGTATGAAAGGAAAATTTCTTAGACGTAGCTACTCTGCATATATTTTCAGAGATGTAGAAACTTGGCTTTGGGTATAAAATCACTCAATTCAGTTACTGTTGGGTTTTTGATGCATCAGATAATTCCAAGCATCTTTTCTCCTGTTGCCTTCTACCAGTGGATCTAGGAAAATGTTCCCAGCCTCTCCTGAAATAAGAGACATCCATATGACATAGTTTTGACTCATGAGATCTAAGTAAAATTGTGTATTTCATTTGTATGTGTATTGGAAGAGAAAACAATCTTGTCTATTTCTGGTGAAATAAAACTTTAATCTTCCCTTTCCTCTTTCTCTCTACTCCTCAAAGATGGATCAGATGCTGGAGTAACATTAGCCACCAGATACAGGAAGGTTATAAAGCCAGGTAAAGTGGCCCAAAGGCTGGCATCAGCAATGTGGAGACACAGGAAGAGTCCAACTTGCTGGGAGCATGAACAACAAAGGATCCTGACAATGTCACTTACCTATGGGAGGGAAATAAGCATCTTGATACAAGCCAGCACACAGTTTTAATGGCTGACAATGTTGTAAGTTATGAGTGAAAGGACCCCTTATAGGATACCATCTTTTCTTTTTAAAATATTTATTTTTATTTTTAAAAAGTTATGTGTATGCATGTAGTGGGTATGCGCACAAAAGTGCAGGTACCCACAGAGGCCAGAAGAGGGCGACAAGTACTCTGGAGCTGGAGTTACAGGAGGTTGTGTGTGGATGATGGAGGAGCCAGAGACCAACTATGCTTCCAGTGAGAACAATACATACTCTTAACAGCTGAGCCAGCTGTTGGGTTCCTGCAGTTGATAAAACATGGGCTTTGGAACTAACTCTTTTTGATCCTCAAACCCAAAGTACCAACTATATGTCCTTTTAGCAAATCATTTAATTATCTGAGTTTGTTTCTCTAATTATAAACAGGAAGATAGAGTCATAGAGACAATGAGTTAGATAGTGAATGAGGAGTTTTTGAACATAAAAAGTCCTTAACAAATGGCTGACTTTGACCTACATCTCATGGAAAAGAAATTCGGGATAGACCTAGACTCAGGGGGAGCAAACCTTCTTCTTACAGGATGAGTGTACCAGCTTGGTTCAAATAATTTCACACTGCCCTTTGACTCCACTGAAGAAGGTCGAAGACAAGTATCATGAAAAAATAACACCAAGAGTGAAGAAGGCTCCTGAGTTTTTTTCCCTTTTAAAGATGTGATAGTGAAGGGAGGGGGTATTCAATTATAAATTAGCAGGTACAACTGATATTTTGGGTCAGGTAATCTTTTATTTAAGGGATGTTCTGAGCACTATAGGATAATCAGCAATATTTTTGATACTGCCCCACTACCACTTACCATCCTCTACCAGTGACAACTGATAATTTCTATAGACATTGTTCAGTATTGTCAAATGGGTGGAGTGGTGACCCACTGAGTTAGTATGAAGAGCCACCGAACCCTGGTATACCAAAGATCTTGCTGGGTGAATCTCCCTGGGGACAGCTTGTAAGTGGTCCTCAATGCACTGCATTCAGGAGCACAGGTGCAAGAGTGGAGAAATAGTTCTGCACATCCCTGGGCCTTGACCACCTCCTTAATGAGCAAAGGCCAAGGTGACCTGTCATTACTCCAGACTGCAAAGTCAAGAGTGATAATATTTGGACTACTGCATCAATCTGTGCCAAGGATCTCTTTGAATCAAGTCATCTTAAAGGAAAAATGACTTGATAGTCCATAGAAAGGCCTATGGGTTCCCATCCACCCTTTTCATACAAAGCCGTTATGGTCAAAAGGATCCGAGTAAGAACAGCTAGGAGAAGCAGCTATCATCTAAGACAGCACCTTGTCCCATAGTGTCCAGTAATACCTCCAATTTGAATATTTATGGGATATTTGTTCCAATTTCACAGACTGTGCTTACCAAACCCTCTGCTCTCATCATATACAGAGATCATAAAAGATTTGCTAGTCACTGGAATGACCCAATAGGCAGCCTTTGCGTCTGGCTTTCCTTTTCCTCAACTCTCAGTAATTTTCAGAATTCTTCATGAACACACTACACATTGGCCAGAATCTCCATTCAGTTATATATAAGCAGTCTTGGAGCTGTTTCTCATTTACATTTCCTGTTGGGTCTTTTGGGGAGCCTTTGGTTTTAAGATTGCAAAGTGTTGTTCTAAGAGACTGAGTTGCTACACTATGAAGCACTGAAGAGGCCAAAACTCACGGGAGAGGCTGCTGCGCATGAAAATTCATTATACATATTATTTCATTATACACTTGAGAAATGACAAGTTGCTTTGTAAGAACAGTGTAAGCTGTTCTCTCACAACTTTACCCACGGTTAAGAGCCTGTTCACTTCATTCCGAACTCCACTCTAAACTTCTTCTGGATGTCTTACAACCCTCATGCAATCTCTGAATTCCTAAGAGCCGGTTCCCTTTGTGTTTTAAAGAGGGTTTCAGAGAGTTATCAGTACAAGACCACAATCAGACACAACATAGTTATGCTGTAATTGTCTAATCTGCCTGATGAGCTACCATATTGAAATACAACATAAAAGTCCTCTCTACATTTATGACTGAGCTATGGACTTGAAGGGAATGCACACTATGATTACACCTCGCATAGACATAACATCTAACCCCGGTGATGTCTCTGCTAGGAAAACATGAAGGCTGTAAGGGCTGAGTTTATCAGACATTGTGGTCTGGCCTCTAAAGCATGGTCAAGCCCAGGAGGTGTGTGTCTGATACTGACCTTAACTAAAGTTGGAAATGGTTACTGATTCAGGATGCTATATACCACGGGTTGTGTGGTACCCTGCGTAAATCATGGTGCCGCCAGCAATATGGCACCACTTTGAAAAAAACTAGGAAGAAATAGGATGCCTAGTATTTTGGCCAAGGCTAGTTTCCTGATCCCCTGAAGCAACTAGGAGATTTGAAGAGGTGCAAAAAGGGTGGAGGTAGAAAGAAAGCACAGAGACACAATTACAGACTAAATTTAGGATCATCCACACGGTGAATCTAGACAGCACAAACTGAAGTGCTTCCACAGCCTAAATTACCTTGCTTAGTTTAGAGACGAATCCTCCAACTCCCCAGGTGAACGTGCTGGTTTATGCTTGACTCTGGGCACCTAACATCTGAGAGGGCACTTCATACACTTCAGTCAAATGTTAAAGCACAGAAAATAAATGGAAACCTTAGCATGGAGCAGGGGGAAGTGAGGGGGGGGGGGGTGGAGGGAGAAAGGCAAAGGCTCATTCCCTGATGTCTGGCCCTCTCTGCCCAGATCCACAAAGCCATAACTAACTCCATCCATCTCACCCTTCTGCCTGGGTACAGTGAGTCAGCCTCATTTGCAGACTCCCAGGCAGATGCATTAGAGTTGAAGGCTGCTCACACGGTGCATACGGAGCAGTTTCGTCATCATTTCCAACCTGCTTCCCCTCCAGCTGATCAAAAGGCAAGCTGCTTCTTTTAAAATTTTCACCTGTCAGCTTCCTTGCCCTGAATCAAACAGGACAGTGGTACAGCCTCTCCTGACTACCGTCCGCATCTGAAAAGGCAAGTGCCTTCAAATCCTGGGGTGTGTTTCCTATTTATAAATGAGTATGCTGAGCTTCAGTGGGTACAGCCCAGTGTTTCTCCTCGGTTTCCAAGATCGGCCCGTGTTATGGCAGAATTTCGTTAGCCTTTTAGAGTTTAGTTTTAGCTTAGTTCTGCCCTTCTTTTTCTCTACAGACATTCATACAAAATCCAAAGTGAATGCCTCAGAAGGGGTCTTGATGGGTTTCATTGGATCAAAGGGCTCTCTCATAATAAAGAAACCGAACAGAGATTTACTGAGTGCATTAAAAAAGAATGGCTTCCAGCCAGCCCTGGTAGAATTACATAGCAATAAAAATGCTTTGGCCATCCATGCTTTTAGAAAAGTGAGTGGTGATTTAAAGATTGTGTGTTAATTTTTAATTTTTCAGAGTTCTCCTTTTCTGACAATAACAATTAATAATAAAAAAAACCCTGAAGGATGTATTATAAAATTCTCTCTTCTTCATCTCCCGAGTCAACACAAAACAAATTGTATTTTAACCCAGATTTTCCTTGGTTGGAAGCAATCTCTCTCAAAGTCTCTCTGAAACTCAATGTTTGCAGGCTCTTTTCTTTCACGGGCCATCACTACCACACATCCACTGATTACAGCCAGCTCCTTCTGAGAAGTCTCCCTGCCTCCCCTCCCATTCCCCAATCTATCCTGAATCCTCAATCAATTAGTAAATAAATATTTATGGAGCCTCTAGCAGGTAATTGACATGAAATCATGTCATAATTTTATCACATTACACTTTCACTTATGAACTTAGAGTACATCCCCATTGCCAAATTAATCAAATTAAACCTCCTGCCAGATTTCAAGACCATATATCATCTGGTGATGTTCTATCTCCACTACCATTTTTAACTGGCCGTGTCAGGTGTTCTCATGACCATGTTCCTTCCTGAGTAAGTCCAGTCCCTCATCTTCGCTGCTGCTCTTTTTACTCTCTGAAGGGCTTCCAGGCCGATTCCTGGTTCCATTTTATCTATCTTCCCAGGACTGAGCTAAGCTGTGACCTCCTCTACCCAGTCATCCTCAACTACAGGGGTTTCCCATCCTTTCTGGATTCTAATAGCCTAATCCCCAAATTCCAATTGAGCATCTCCATGTGTTTTCCCTCTAATGAGACTATGTACCAAGCAAAAATAATTAAAAAAAAATCAATATCTGCTTTAAAGTTTGCATAGAATAATTATGAGAACCCTAACACTATTATTATAACTGTTACTTACCATTCCTTCTTGTTAAGTAAAACAAAACTCAGGAATTTTAATCTACTTTCCCATGAGCACTCAGTTAACTAGGGTTGAGGTCAGAACTTTCTTAAGCAAATTCAGGTTTTCCTCATTGGTGGACCGTGTTACCCAGATGGGCCTCACAGTGAAAACTGAGAAGGAGGTGATGAATCATGTTCCCAGGTAAACAATGGTCTTCGGTGGCTAAAGTTTCAGTGAGTCATTGGCTCAAGAACTCTCTATAAGTGTGTGAAAAAGAAAGGCTTTCTTAACTTGATAATTTGCCCTCCTTACCATAGGTATTCCTAAGCCCTTCTGAAATCCCAAATGGCACTCATTTTGGGGACCCCTTAGCCCCTTTGGTTAGATGGCTTATATAGTTTCTCCTGGAACCATGTTGGTCCTGAAGCCCAGAAAAAAGGGGTGCATTTTCAGATGCTGAACTGAGAGAGCTCAGGTGCAAGGTTTTTTTGCTTGAAACTCAAAGGGAAAACTTCCTATGACATTTAAAGCAACCCTACGAAAGTGCCGGTAAGCTGGGGTGGGCAAACCCACGCTCAGCCAGTCCTGAGCAGTATCCTCCACCGTTCTGCTGTCTGGCTCACAAATTTCAGCAGGCACCCAGGTGGAACCAACTCAGATTGCAGCTCATTAGCGCAGCCGAATAGGAGTTTAAGGGAAAGTGTGTGGTAAACAATGGTAATCCCGATTTAAGCAGGAGAAAGCGACCTTTTTCTCCTCCCTAAAACAAATCGCTGTTCTTGGGCAGTGCGTCCCCCGTTTTACTATTACTGGTTAATACGACCGCAGGCAGAGGATGCAGCTGAGGCCCCGCTGAACAGGCTCCACAGTCAGGCTGAACATAATCCCTCATGTAATGAAAAACCTATTTCTATTTCTGAGCCCTCACTACTCTTCATACTGAAGAGCCTTGTGCCTGTCACACATTTATTGAAGCTTATTACTCACCTAGGCAGCGGGGCCCAGTTAGTATTTGGAATTATATTTTAAATCACAATTTTTCTATTATTTATTTTAGGATTCCAAGGCTGCGGAGAAAGCGTGTCAGTGTTATTCTTGATGCGCATTCAAAGGCATTAAAGCCTCGAGTCAAAATCCTTTGCTACCCGGAGAATCTTTATGCCCAAGTGGAAACCCTTCCGCCAAGACGCCGTGGCGACCCTCCCACAGACTCTTCTGTGAGTGTACAGTGGAGAGTGGGAGTGTCTGCATCGTCTTAATCCTTGCCGGCCCTGGGTTTTTAACCCTCACCTCAGCATGCACTTTTTTTTTTTTTTTTTTTCCGGCTTCTGAAGATAAATGGATAGTCTTTTAGGATGCCAAGGACAGGACTGTGAACAGATAGACCAAAACCATGGCCTCATCTTCCAGCGGAAAAATAAGAGCTGGTTTAATCCCAGTCAAGGGATTTTCTGAACTGACCATGAAGTAAGCTTCCCTTCATCTCCTTGGCAAGGCTAGTAGGGAACATGTGGTTCTCTCTTGTTCTATAGGCCAATGAGAATTACTGCTTCCCTGCATCTTCACTTGGTTCTTTCTGTTTGCCTATTTCTATGGAAAATTATATACGAGTATATATACATATATATGTGTGTATCTGTGTATGTATATACATAACCATAATACATATATCACACCAAGACACACGCACACACACACACACACACACACACACACACACACACAAAGGCATTGACTCTCTCATATCACCTTCCCCTTCTTCTGAACACTGCTTTTCTCGACACATTTTCTTTTCATTTGCATATAAAATATCCCCCCACCCCCCATTAGGGTCTGTACCCCATTGGACCGTCATCAGACTGAAATATTGGTCCAGATTTGACGACATTCTTGACAGAAGACAAGAACCCTTTCCATGTTTCTTTGGTTCACGCCTAGCTTCTCTTCCTTAGAGTCTGTCTCTACATTTTCACCAACAGACTGCCACACGAGTTCTTCCAACAAAATGCTTGCTGTATAATACCCTTCTTGGTGAGTGAGTTTCAAAATGTGTGATGCTACAGGCTTAGAGCCAATTCCATCCACTCTAGTACTTCTTCAGTTTGTGTTTTTTTTTTTTTTTTT
>JADRCD010231399.1:0-10265 GCA_019843815.1 Montemys delectorum
TTTTCTAACATAAAACAACAAGGAAATCTGGGATATTGCTAAAAGACAAAAAGCTAAGTATAAGAGGAATAGAGGAGGTCAAGAGTCCTAGCTCCAAGGCACAGAACATATCTTCAACAAAATTGTTGAAGAAAATTTCCCAAACCTCAAGAAAGAGATGCCTATAAATGTACTAGAAGCTTACCGAACAACAAATATATTGAACTAGAAAAAGAAATACGTCTGCAACATAATAATCAAAACACTAACTATACAAAACAAAGAAAGAATGTTAAAAGCTGCAAGGGAAAAATACCAAGTCACATGTAAAGGCAGACCTATCAGAATCACACCTGCCTTCTCAACAGAGACTCTAAAAGTCAGAGAGCCTGAGCAGTCTTGAAGACAAGAAGAGACCACAGATGTCAGCCCATACTGCTATACCCAGCAAATTTTTCAATCACCATAGATGGAGAGAATAAGATATTCCAAGACAAAACCAAATTTAAACAATATCTTTCAACTAAACCAGCCTTATAAATGATACTAAAAGGAAAACTCTCCAACACAAAGAGAGTTAACTATACTGAGAAAACATAAAAAATAAATAATTCCACAATATCAAGTCCAAAAAAGAGAAATACCCCCAAAACACTCTCACACATAACCACCACCAAGATCAAAATAATAGGAGCTAACAATGATTGTCCATTAATATCTCAAAACGTCATTGGACTTAGTTCACCAGTAAAAAAGATACAGGCTAACAAAATGGATATATAAACAGGATCAGTAAATCTGCTGCATATAAGAAATATACCTAAGCAACAACTAAAGTGCCGAAAAAGATTTTTTAAATATGTTGATGCAAGAAACAAGTTGGAATAGTCATTATAATATCTAATAGAATATATTCTCAAACTAAAGTAGTCAAAAGAGATGGGGAAGAGCACATTACACTCATCAAAGGAAAAATCCACCAACATCACATCTCAATTCTGAAGTCTAGACCACAAATACAAGGACACCTACATTTGTTTATGTTTTGTTTAGTTTTGTTTTTGTTTTTTTATGAGGAATAAGAAATTTATTGACTGTCTTCTAATGGTTTCTCTAATTTGGTAATTGGAGAAATAGGTCCAATATTATACAATCCATATACATTTTCAGCTTGCTTGTTCGTGACAGTGTCTTGCTGTGTACAATATAATGGTCTTGAGATCTTGCTTCTCCTATCTCAGCCTCTCTATTAGTAGCATTGTTTATTTCATGTTTTTACATTATACTATGCTTTTCAGAACAGCTTACATATTTCAAAAGTACTTATATACCCAAAAGAAATGTAGATAATTAAATTGGGATGGGATTCGTAAGAGAACAACAAAGAGTAAGACTGAATGCTTTGCTTTACGTTTGTAACTCATATCAAGTTACCACAGCAAGAGCCAAGATTTTAAGCTTTACTAAATACATAACAAACAAACAAACAAAACACTTTATATATTTATGTTCATTTAAGAAAATATTAGTAGTGAGGTATTATTTTGAAATATATATTTAATATGTTTGGAATCATTTAAAATTTATATTCAGAAAAATGTATTTATTTTCAATATTGCCATAGACAAACATCTACATAAGACTGTTAAAGTGATTATTGTTTTATATCAAACAACTTTTATAATACTCATTTTTATTGTTCTAATATTTTATAAATTTTAAAGAATATGACAAAAAAGATATGTAGGTATTGAAGGGGGTTCTCTGGGAGGAGTTGGAAAAAAAAAGGAAAAGAAGAATGTGATTTAATTCTATTTACTTAAAATATGTTTTTAAATATTAACAAATTCAGATAAATTGAAATCATGTAATCTTTCTCATCATAATGCAATAAAATTTAAAAAAAAATTCTTTGTATAGCTCTGGACCTTGTATTTAATAGGGTTATTTGAGTCTCTGCACTCTTAACTTCTTTTTTTTTTTTTTAATTAGGTTTTTTCTTTATTTACATGTAAATTTCTCCTTTCCCAGTTTACCCTCCAAACAAACAAACAAACAAAAACAACAAGAACAAACTCCTATTGCCTCCCCCTCCCCATGCATGCTACCCCACACTCTCCTACTTATTGGCCCTGGCATTCCCCTACACAGAGGCACAAAACCTTCACAGGGCCGAGGTCCTCTCCTCCTATTGATGATTGAATTTGCAATCCTCTACTATATGCATGTGCCAAAACAATCAGTCCCACCATGTATAGTCCTTGGTTGGTGGGTGAGTGCCTGGAAGCTCTGAGGGTACTAGTTAGTTCATATTGTTGTCATCCTAAGGGGCTGCAAACCCTTCAGCTCCATAGATCCTTTCTCTAACTCCTTCATTGGTGACTGTGTACTCAGTTCAATGGATTTCTGTGAGCCTCTACATCTGTATTAGTCAGATATTGTCAGAGCCTCTTAGGAGATAGCTATATTTAGGCTGGCTTGTCCTTCCTTCAGTCTCTGCTCCATAGTTAATCTCTGAAACTCCTTCTGTGGGTATTTTGTTCCCCCTTGTAAGAAGGAATGAAATGTTCACCTTTTGGTCTTCCTTCTTGAGTTTCTTGTGGTTTGTGGGTTGTTCTTCCTGTATTCCAAACTTCTGGGCTAATAACCACTTATCACAGAGTGCATACCATGTATGTTTTTGTGATTGGGTTACCTCACTCAGGATGATATTCTCCAGATCCATCCATTTCCCTAAGAATTTAATTTGTAAAATAAACATTATTATCATGCATGTAATCCCACATGTTAATAATGGGATATTCTAACACCCCATGGTCTCCAATGGACAGATTATTAAAACAAAATAATTCAAGAAATATTGAAACTAACAGATGTTATGGACCTAACAGATTTCTACAGAATAGTTTACTCAAACACTAAAGAATATATCTTCTTCTTAGCACTTCATGAATACATATCCAAAACTAACCACATACTTGGTCACAAAACAAGCCTCAAGAAATACAAGAAGATTTGAATAAACCCTTGCATGATCACCATGGCTTAAAGCTGGATTTCAGTAACAATAGAAACAACAGAATATCTATAAACTCATGGAAACTCTCTACTCAATGACAACTGGATAGAAGAAGAAATGAAAAAAGAAATTAAAGACTTTCTGGAGTTCAGTGAAATGGAAGACTCAACGTACACAAACTTTGAGATACAATAGCAGCAGTGGTAAGAGGAAAGTTCTCATGATTAAGTGCCTTCATAAAGAAACTGGAGAGATCTAATGCTAGCAACTTAACAGCATACCTGACAGCTCTACAACAAAAAGAGGCAAGAAACTCAAGAGTATTTGACAGCACAAAATAACCGAACTAAAATCAATACATTAGAAACAAACATTGCCATTCAATTCCCCATATATTTTTTCCAGGCTCCTGCCTCTCCTTCAGAAACCAGGTTACTGTAGCTGCTGGGAGCTACATCCCAGTAAAGGGATAAGGATATAAACTTACAAAATCTTCAACCCAAATTTTATCCTTCCTACATGAAATGCAAGGAAACAGATGGAGCAGAGACTGAGGGAATGGCCAACCAATGACTGAGCCAATTGAGACTCATCCCATATCCAAGAAAAATCCTTGGCACTATTAATGATACTCAATTGTGCTTGCAGTCAGGAGTCTGGTATAACAGTTCTCTGATAGATTTCAGAAAGCAGCTTACTCAAACAGATGCAGAGACCCAGAGCTAAATATTAGCTCATGGAGTCTTCTGAAAGAGATGGGGTAAGGATTAAGGGACCCAAATTGGATAGGATCTCCACAGGAAGACAAACAGAGTCAAGTAGTGTGGACCTTTGGTGGTCCAAACTGCTGCACACACTTGTCTACCCCAAGTAGGTCTACAGTATTGGGGTTAAAACCTGATCATGGACAAGAGGCATTATGACTTCAAACGGAGTTTGTCTCCTGGGGATTTCAGTCAGTTGTGGACATCTTCTAACTTGGACATGTTCCAGATTGATCTCTACTAAGTCTGTGGAGTGATCTGTGTGCTTTCTTTATTCAGGCACAAAGGTGCCCTAAGAAATATTTCATTATAGCTAAAACTGAGATTAGACATTGTTTCCTGGCCTTCACAGTGTTTCAATAATCCTAATAGATTTCTTAGCTGTAATTAGCTGGGAATTTTAACTAAGAAGTTGTCTTACCAGACAGGGCATCTCAAGATTCAGAGATAGCAGTTAGGCACTTGTTATCAGAGAAGTATCACACAAAGAAAACTGTTTTACTGCCAGTGAGTTGAAAGTTGTAGGGTTTCCTCCATTAATTGTTTGTGTTACAACCAAGGAATGCTAGGATACGACCTTCAGCTACTTGCCTCAGACAGACCCTGAGAGTTTACTTTGGGGCTGCCAGAATGACCTAGCCCAAGAAGAAGGACACCACTTCTCCCCCGCTTTGCACTTGGTAGCTTGTTCTCACTGACCTTGATATAGCCATCTCATGCCTACGTGACTTCTGTAGTTTGCCCTGTTTTCTGTATACCATATAAGCCTGATTTTTACTTTGTACTAATTGCATTTAGTTACAACACTCCCTTGTGTCAGTTTCTGTTTGTCATTTCCTCACCAATGACTTGTATTACCTGACTAGGACTCTGTTCCCCCACAGGTTGAGGCAGGCCTGGACTGGCCGGCCCATGGCACCGAACCACCAATCAAAGAGCAAGCATGGCCTTGATCTATATCCTTCTCACATATGTAGCAGATATGCAGCTTCGTCTTTATGGAGGTCCCCCAACAACTGGAGCAGAGATTGCCCCTAACTAGTTGCCTGCCTGTGAATCCTGTTCCCTTAACTGAGCTACCTTGTCTGGCCTCAGTGGGAGAAGATGTGCCTACTTATGAAGTGATTTGTTGAGCCAGGGTGGGTTGGAACCCAAGGGGGCCTCCTCCTTATCAGGAGCAAAGGGGAGGAGACATGGTAAAATAAGCTATATGAGGAGGGATGGAAGGAAGGCAGGACTGTAATTAGGATGTAAATTAAATAAATCAACTAATGGAAAAAGGATATATTTCTTCTTAGTGTCTATATTTAATTTTGTGCTCCCATGGAAAATAATTCAAGAAATCACAGGAAAGGCAGTTTCCAAATTTATTTAACTCTCTTAAAATAACAGGTTTTTCTATGAAATTGATGACAGATGAGAAAAAGCATAGTTATTCTACACATAGAGAAGGGTTGAATAGATATGCCTTTATTTTTCTTCCTCCCAGTGTTTCTGTAAGATAGTACTTATTGTCTACCTTGTTCATATTGACAGTTCCTAGCATGTTTGTTCCCATGAACTATTCATTTTTTTGTTGTTTTTTTCCTATCATCACTCCAGATATGGATGGTATTTTATTTTTATTTTTCCAGCCATGAGAATCCTCCTTAATTGTTTCCCTTATTTATTTGGCCTTTGCATTTCACTCTGTAGGAAAGAAACACCTTTGCTAGTCTCCGATCAAAGTTCAGTAGTTAGTTATCTTGTGATGGATCAGTCTCCTCAGACTGCCTCTTCAAAATGAAGTTTCATACTCATCTCTTGGTGCTGCTGCTGTTCTGGATTCCTGGTGAGAACAGAGGGGAGTAAGAAAGAAGAATGGGCATGGAGGATGAGCCCTGGGTCCCACTGCTGATCATATGTGTTCTTCCTATAAATGAGAAGACAGACAGGTCTTATCCAAGAAGATAGGGCCTATGTGTTTGACAACTGTAAGAGGGTGGCTCTAGATGGGAGAGAACATGTATGCTATAAAAAATGTGATGAAGATGGACTGGAATGCTCTAAATAATGCTTAGAAGCTTGTTAGGGTTTTCAATTCACTTATTTTCTTAAAAAGTGCTGTATGTAAAAATAAATGTCTGTTGGACTAAATATCAAAAAATGATAGATAGTTCATGAGTTTGTTCATAACTTTTTACTTCTCTTTCATTATTTCAGTTTCTTTGGGTGATGTGATGACTGAAACTCCATTCTCCTGCCTGGCAGCCTTGGGAATTAAGCCTTTATATCTTGTAGGCCTCATTAGAGCTTCTTATGTAGTAATAGAAACACTTATTTGTATTGGTGCTTGCAGAAGACAGGCCAGTCTCCATGGCTCCTGACCTACAAGGTTTCCACCCAATTTTCTGAGGTCCCAAACAGGTTCAATAGCAGTAGGTCAGGCAGAGATTTCACAACACTCAAGATAAGCAGAGTGGAGCCTGGGAATTTGGGAGTTTATTACTCCCCTCAAGTTTCATATATAACTCCCACAGTGTTGCTGATCCTAACAAAAACGTCATTGCTTGTGGTTTGCCTAGCTCCTAAATATGTGACTCTTCTTTGTGAAGGAGATGTTGAGGAACTCAAGATTATTAATTGCACCTGTGGGCCTTGAGCATGACTCCCTTGATCACACCACAAGAGCTATACATTTCTGACCTCCTCAGCTGCAACAAGGATATTGGGTATTCCTCAGAATGGTGAACAGGTGCTTTTTCAGCAACCAGGAATTTAATGTATACATCTTTTCAGATTAAATTACCTTTGGTTTGTTTGTTTCAAGAGAGCAATTGTTTTTCCTTATTTCTAGGTTTTCTGGTAATTGAATTAACTTTGTTCCAACAATCCCCCTCCATCTGTACTTACTTTTTCTCTTTTTCTTCCTTTCTTTTATTTATAACTCAGTAAGTTAATTTATATTTTCTTTCCTCAGCATGAGTTGTAGATTTTTTCCTGAAATATAGCAGATTATCAATGTCTACAAAACTGTAGAGAATGAAAATTTATTTCCTAAAAATCATTAACTGCTTAAGCTGTCAGTGAACCATAGGAACTCAGTAGCTAGCTACGCCCATGTGTACAAAGAAATACTGATATATCTAATTGTACACATATATTTTACAGATAGACACAGCAATGAGTTTATAAGTACAATGATCATGCCTAGAATTCACTATTTCACAGAATTTTTTGCTAATCTCTTGTTCTTATCTTCTTTTTACAACTATTATTGTTTTATTTATTTACATTCCAGTCATTGCCCTCCAGGTTCCTCCTCCCACAGTTCCTCATCCCACTCCTCCAGTCCCTTGAAGATGCTCCATCCCACCAGGCCACTCCCTTCTCTGGGACCTCAAGTCACTCAATGATTAGACCCATCTTCTGCCACTGAGGCCTGACCAGGCAGACCACTACTATATTAGTGTCTCAGATCAGACCTTATATTCTGGTTGATGACTTAGTCTCTGAGCTTCCTGGAGTCTGTGTAAGTTGAGACCACTGGTCTTCCTATGGGGTCACTATCCCCTTCAGCTTCTTCAGTCTTTCCCTTAATTCAGGGGCCCCTGACTTCAGTTTAATCTTTGGGTATGAGTATCTGCTTCTGTTTCAGTCAACTGCTTGTTGGGCCTTTCAGGAGACAGCCATGCTAGGCTCATGTCTGTAAGCACATCATAGTATCAGTAATAGTGTCAGGCCTTTGTTTCCTCCCATGAGATGGTTCTCAAGTATAGTGGGTCCTTTGACTGCCTTTCCCTCAGTCTCCTCTCCAGTTTTGTCCCAGAAGTTCTTTTAGACAAGAACAGTTCTGGGTCAGAAATTTTTACTGTGGGTTAATAACTCTGTCCCTCAACTTGAGGCCCTTTCTATCTGGAGACAGACTCTTCCTGTTCCCTCTCCCCAATGTTGAGCATTTTAGCTAAGGTCATTCCCACTGAGTACTTAGAGTTTCTCATCTCCCCCATCTCTGGCAATTTCTAGAGGGTCCTCCCACCCAACTTCACCCTGATGCTGCTTATCTTCATTCATTCTCTTGGCCTTCTGGGCTTCTCTGATGCCCCACCCCACCTCATAACTGATCCTATTCCACTTTTCCCTTCCCCTTCCACTTCCCCTCTCCCACCCAAGCCTCTGCTTCCCTCTGCTTCTTGTGATTATTTCTTTCCACCCTTTTAAGTAGAACTGAAAAATCCCTGCTTGGGCCTTTCTGCTTGTTACACTTCTGATGGTCTGTGAGTTGTATCCTAGATTTTCTGTACTCTTTGGCTAATATTTACTTATCAGTGAGTACGTACCATATATGTTGTTTTGGGTTTGAGTTACCTCACTCAGGATAATGTTTTCTAGTTTCATCCTTTTGCCAGCAAAATTCATGATGTCCTCATTTTTAGTAGCTGAATAGCATTCCATGTGTAAATGAACCATATTTTCTGTATCAATTCTTCAGTTGAGGGACATCTGGGTTGTTTCCAGATTCTGTCTATTAAAAATAAGGCTGATATGAACATAGTAGAGCACATGCCCATAAGGGGCATCTTTTGGGTATAAGCCCAAGAATGGTATAGGTGGGTCTTCAGGTATGTCTGTTTTCAATTTTCTAAGAAACCACCAGATTGATTTCCAGAAGAATTATACCAGTTTGCAATCCCACCAGCAATCAAGGATTAGCCCAGAAACATGAAGTAAATCAGCAGCATGAGAGCTGAATGGAAGTAACCACCCATTTGGCAAAACATACATTAAAACATATGGTATATTAAGTTATAATCTTACAAGGGAACATCCAAAGCTCATGGCCTAAAGCTCATGGGTTTGCATAAAAAATAAGTAAAAGGAATGTGTTGTTTTTTACTTAGACTTATGAGGCACCCTCACCTGCACATAATTAGGTCAATAAATCAAACAATTCACAGCTTTTATCTAGATCTATTGTTTGTGCATTACCTGATGTTTTAACTATAAAGCTATTTGAAATCATAAATGAACAGAGGGTAAGAAAGTAGTAAGATTATCTTGTGAAAGGAATGAGTCTGAATATCAAAGAACTTACTCTGTGTAGGTTTTTCTATAAAAAAAGTTAATGGGTGTATAACAGCAGGTTTTGAGAATGTTTCATCATAAGAGAGAGGTCAGACACAGGGTTTACCCAGGAAATAATGTAAAAGTTAAACTGTTATGGTAGTGGGCAATTCTGTTTGGTTTGTCATGAATGCCTTGCATCTTCCTAACAGACTGAGGAAATATTTCCATAGGAAATCCATGAAATATAGGCTACAGGAAATTGGCAGCATTACTAATAGGTTTCATGAAGGTGGTGCGAAAAAATGACTGCTGGTCCCATCAGTTGTTGGCCATTGACAATTGCAACAAAGTTTACCAAACATGAGTCCAGTGATGAACTAGACAGGAACAGCCATATTCACCATGAACTATATTATTTCCACAGCCCTATTTCTCCCCTACAGGAGCATAGCTGAGGTCATGACTATGAGTTGAGGGATGGAACATATGTCTTCTAAACTTAGGAGATTTTTTTTCTGATGTGGTATAAAAACTCACAGGTAAAATGAAACTGAGTACATAACCTCCTCTCATCAGTCTCCAAAATAAGATATATTTAGTAATGGTTCTTGATAAGCAAGACACAAATAAGGCTAAATATTGGTTGGCTTGTTGAGTAACCCCTGATTGGTCCCAAGTTACTCCCTTAAATGTAGGATGGTATATTCTTGCCAGGAAATGTTATTATAAAGCTTAATTTTGAAGAATCATATAAATTGAATTGGCGCACAGAGCACTGTTCAATTGTGTTCACTGGGCAGGAACTAAGGAGTGCATAATATTTACTTAAGCTGCCATCTAGATACGATCTCGGCCAAAAAAAAAAAAAAAAAAGTCAGGTTATATCACAAGGAGGCATAAAGTATTGAAATTCTTTGTGATATATGTGGAGTCATACAAAGGAATGTCAAGACCAGAAATATTGCAGAGCACATAATGGAATGAGGTTGGGTAAGATGAACAATTAAACGAGAATTGATATGAGAGAGTGAAAGGGGAGACTCACAAAGTTATGTTAGAAAGCAGTAGATAGATCAAATATTGTATCCAGGCCTAGGAGCAAACTATCTTGTATTTCTTCTGCCTGAAAATGAAGAAAGAACAGCAGCAGAAGGAAGAAGAATATCATTCAGGAAAGACGAAGTTAAGACAGGAATCTAAGTCACAAGTGTTAGTAGTCCTTCTAGGCTCCAGCCCGGTTACCTAGCAATAGCCAGGTATGCCTGGCTTACTATAAATGTGGTTGCTTGCCCCCTCCTCTCTCTCTTTTATACTCTCTTCCCCTTCTGTCCTTGACACCTTTCTCTCCTTTTTCCTCCCACCTCTGTCTCTATGTGCTCCTGGCCAGCTTCTTCTTCTTCTTCTTCTTCTTCTTCTTCTTCTTCTTCTTCTTCTTCTTCTTCTTCTTCTTCTTCTTC
>JADRCD010231399.1:10365-31248 GCA_019843815.1 Montemys delectorum
TCTCTCTCTCTCTCTCTCTCTCTCTCTCTCTCTCTCTCTCTCTTCTCAAATCCACTTACTATGCCCTAAATAAACTCTATTCTATACTATACCCATTGTATGTCAGGCATTTCAGAGAGAAGGGATGTATCAGCATGAGCCTACTAAGGCACCTTTCCCACCTCACCATACCTGGCTCTACCCAACATATCCTCCTCTTACTTTTTTATAAAACACAACAAGAATACAAAATAGAATAGACACAGTTTAGGGAATCCCTGTCCATTTTCCACTGAACAAGAGAAAAGCTGCCCCTCATTGTGGTCGTTGTTATTGTACTTCTGCTCCATACCAAGTATTACAGAAAATGGAACAAAGAAGGCAAACTGCCATCAATAATTCTGGCAAACACCAATGAAAAAAGTCTGTTAGTTTCCTTGCAATTCTGAGATTGCCATGGTAGATGGTCCTGTTCTAAATGGGCCACTATAAAGAAAAGCATGCATTGAACCTGAATCTGGAGTTATCCAAAACACCAGTTATTATTTAGTTCCTTTTGTAGAAAAATGTGCATCAGAGTTCTAGAATGGGATAGCTGCACATGCTGGTACAGGCTGAGTTACTGAGGTAAGCCAGCTTTAGAGCTGTATCCATTGCTGGATGCTAGTACTGGTGACTTACATGTAGCAGAGTCCAGTCTGCTGCCATAGGACTTCTTCATGGGTTGGTCACACTCTGAGAGGAATCAGTTGCAGTTATGACACAACATTGACCTGAGGCCTTTTTCAGTTGTCTGTTCCTGCTGTTCTGCCTCTTGTTCAATCAATCAATAAAACATGTGAATTTGTTTATTCATTACTGTTAGGGGTGCCTGGTAGCTAAAGTAATTTCTCATTTAAGATGTTTAATCCTATGGGTATTTGACTAATATCTTTAATGTCAGTTTACAGATCCCCCACAATCCAACATCCTTCTCTACAAATCTAGGAGACAAAGTGAGCATTGCTTGTTGCTCAGTTTAGTATCAGTATAAAACAGGAAAATCTATTAAACTCCCTATGTACAATACATTTAACTTGGAAGAGTGAATCCCTTCAAAGTTCACTACCAGTGGACAGGTTGTATTTCCACTATCCCAAAGCCTAGAGTCTGAAATTGTTACTTATGACTGTCTACACTATTGGAGTAAACCTCCATCAGTGAGGCAAGTCATAAAATAAACCACTTAGAGACACAGGAAGAAGATTAACTGCTTCAGCTGCTCTTGGACTGTTGTAGCGTACATTGATTTAAAACATTTCAGATGTAACCAGGCTTAAAGTTACTGTAAAATTGTAGCATAAGAAACAACACAACTCTGTGTCCTTGTCTTCTGCTTTAGTAGCACAGAAATAAATATTCTGCTGAATGTTCCATGAGTGCATATGTCACTGTACATTAGACCTCTGTATTAGATCAACAGTTGGGAACGTAGAGAAAATTGAAGGCACTTTCAACATGAGAAATAGGGACCCTCTTAACTTAACCCTCTGTTAACTGTCTTGAACAAGGTTGTATCAGATGGTCAGAAAAGTTTAGGCTATATGTTAGTAAGATTCTACATATTCCCTTGAAGACAGTGCTCATCTGTCAAAAACAAAACAAAACAAAACAAAACAAACCTGAAGTGGCTGAGTATGTGCTCCAAAAACATGCCCCCTTAACCCAATAGGATGATAGTTGTGACTTGATAGTTCTTACATCTATCCATGCATCTGCTTTACAAGTTACTAATGTTGCATTCTCCCATTTTGATTATCAAATCTCATTAAAAGAACACAATTTATTGGCCATAAAAAGTAGTATATAATTCAAAAGAATTTAATCTATATAACCAGTCAGATTCTTAGAAGTAAAATTTAGCCCTCTTCATCCTAGATTATTTGAGAATATTTACATAGTAAATATAAGAATAATTTGAAAATACTGCCATGTAATCAATGTCTCCTCTTTTGGTCACTATGCAAATTAATAAAAATCCTTGGCTTGTTTATAAACATTCACCTACTCTCAACTCTACTTTCTACTAGTACTTCCAATATTGTATTTCCCAACACTCTGTTTTCTAAAACATTTTAGTTGACAGACTTGTTGTGCAACATAAATGCATTAAGCACATGCATAATGCTGAGTGATGATCATGTAGGATCTGGAAAATTCCAGCCTTGTATTTCAGGGACAAGTTGCTTCATGATGCCATCCTTTTGTTTCATTGACATGTTTGGAGCAGCATGGTGTAGACTGATGTACTGTGCATAAGCACTAATAATTTGAAGTCACTCTGTTAATTCCTTGGATTTAGGGTATAAACATATACAGATAATATATATGCAAAGATATCCTCCCCTCTCCCTCCACGGTTAAACTACCTACACAAGCTTGGCTATAAACAACTATGGTTTCTAGAACTCACCTTAGTAGTTTGCAAAGCTAGTGACCACATATTTAAAATGAGAGCTTTAGGAGACATTGTAGTATCAAATCACATCATGACACAGGACATGAAGGTACTGTTTTCTATATAGCAGCTTCCAGAATTTAGTCTTTCTTGACTTATCTTTAGATGTATCTTTATACTGTATGAATCACACTGATAATGCATCTAAGTTTACTCAAACAGAAGTGACTGCTCTTGAGCAAATTTTTAGACAGTTTGTTATATCTGTACTATTGTGTCAAAGAGGAGAGTTAGAAGCAGAGACTTACAGTTACAATTCTCTTCAAAGTCCCAATGGCTCTCAAAGTCCAGAAGAACTGAAAATAAAATATTTGTGGGTAATGACACTAGGAGGAGCAGCTGGTGCTGCTCAGTCTTACTCCCTGAACCAGAGAGAAGTTTTTGTTATGCTATGTATCACTGTGTCAACATTTCTGATGCTGTAGACAATGGTAAGTGGCAACATCTTCAGGCTGCAGGCTGCTAATAATGAGAGTAAAATCTGTCCCAGATCCACTGCCACTGAATCTTGATGGGACTCCTGTTTGAAGTTTGGTTGCCTCATAGATCAATAGTTTAGGAGCCTTCCCTGATTTTTGTTGGTACCAGGCTAACCAACTATTTATGTTCTGACTGGCATGGCAAGTGATAGTGACTCTGTCTCCAAGAGATGCAGACAAAATGGATGAAGACTGGGTCATCTGGATGTCACATCTCACACCTGAGGTTTCAAACATACAACAAACATACAGTGTTGAACAGTATAATATAACATCCATGAAAAGCCAAGCAGCACTCTCTATCCTGGTTGCAAAGTTCTCTGCTTCTGTCTCCCTTACCTGAAAACCAGAGCAGCAGCAGCCCCAGGAACTCAGGAAGACCTCTCATGTTGATGCTATATCCTCACTAAGAGTTACTTCTGAGCATAATATCAGCATCTTTTAAATATATCCTCAAAGCAGTGGCCTGTGCTCTGAGCACATGCAAATTAGCAGAAGGATGTAGGGTTGGGTTCAGCTACAGCATTGGATGGGCTCTTCTCAGAGCCTTGGCAAAAACACCAGAATCTGCAGGTATCCAAGACAGAGCAGTACTAGATATTTGTCTTCAGATAACATTGTCTTTTCTTTGAGTCAAAAATCAATATCAGAGTAGGAATATGTAAGAGGTGACTTTGGTTTTTGATCACTCTGTGCACTTCTTTATGTCTTTATCTAGTAATTCCTATTAAGGATGGTAACTTTCTAAAGTAATCCCAGAAATTTAAAGAAGCTATATTTATCCATTTTGTTTTTTCCTTTAAAAAAGAAAGTTGTAAACTTTATAATATAAATCCTTTAGATCAATAACAACTTCAAAACCCAAAATTAACCAGAATCAAAGTTTATACAATTTAATGAAATGCTATACACATAGAATGGAAGCTGTGAAGTTTCACATCATGTTTTATACTTTCAAATGTATTTTATGCACTCTTCCATAACCAAAACCAAAAATGTCCATGACAAAATTGAAAAAAAAATGTTCTATTTCCTCTTTCATGACCTCTAGTTCACTCATTTTATTTGTGACTATTTATATCACTGATCACAAAAATAGTCTTTGCTCTGAACCCTGATACTCTTGAAATGAACATGAACAATACTTAAACTAATTGTTAAGTATTGCCTTTATTAAGGGGTAGATCTTCTTCTCCTTCTAAGCAATCTTATATTGTTCCATCTATCAGTTTTCTGAGAAGTTCTTATTTGGTTTGATTTAGTTTGGGATTATTTATTTATTTATTTATTTATTTATTTATTTCCCAAATGCTACCTCCCTCCTGTTATCCTCCTCAGAGATTCTTTCCCTCTACCCCCTCTGCGTCTCCTCTGAGAGGATGGGCCTCCTGTGGGTATCCCCTTATGATTGCACATCAAGTCTCTGAATGATTAGGGGCATCCTCTTCCATGGAGGAAAAATACAGTATCCTTGTTTGGGAATTGATACCACAGTCAGCCTACAAGTTATGAAATATCCTTCACTCCAGTTCTTGAGGGACCCACATGTAGACTGATCTGCATATCTGTTATATATGTGCCAGGGCATTGGTCAAGACCATGTATACTCCTTGGTAATTCAATCACTGAGAGCTTCCAGAAGTCCATCTTAGTTGACTGTGTTAGTCCTCCTGTGAGGTCCCCATCCTTTTCAGGGTTTTCGATCCTCCCAACTCTTCCATAAGAGTCCCTGACCTCCATTCAATGTTTGACTGGGGTAACTGCATTTGTTTTAGTCAACTGATGGGTAGAGCCTCTCAGAAGACATTTATACTAGGCTCCAGTCTAGGGATAACAGGGAATCATTAATAACATCAGGGGTTTGTTCTTGCCCATGGGATTGGTCACAAGTTGGGCCTATTATTGGTTAGCCATCCCTTCATTCTCTTCTCCATCTTTGTCCCTGTATTTCTTTTAAACAGGGTTTAAGTTTTGTGAGTGGATTGGTATCCTTATTCCTCTACTTGTGTCCTGCCTAGCTACAGAAAGTCGTCTCTTGAGTTTCATGTCCCTATTTGTAGGCATCTCAGCTAAGGTCACCTTCATTGACTTCTGGGAACTTCCTCCTTTTCAGGTCCCTGGGACTTCCTAGATTCTCCCCTCTAACTGCACCCCACAGCTAATGCATATTTCCATTCATTCTTCCCTCCCTCTGGGCCTCTCCTCTGTCTCTCCCCACACCTGATCCTGGTGACCTATTTCTCCCCACTCCACTCTCCGACCCAGTTCCTTCTATCCTTTTGTCTCCTATGACTATTTTGTTCCCCACTATCTATTGTTTGCATAAATCTGTGTCTGATCCTTACAGTATGCTCAGGCTTTTTTCTACTTCATGCTTAACTGGGCCACTCTGCTCAGAATGAATGATCTTCTGATCTTCTCCCTGCTGTTGACTAATTTGTACCAATCCATCAAGCAAAGTATCATTTAGCATTTTATTTATTCTCTGATGATATCATGTGTGTGTGTGTGTGTGTGTGTGTGTGTGTGTATGTTTGTAGTGTATCTTGATCATATGTGTAATGTACCTTGATCCTGTTCACTTTAATTAAAACCCCTCATTACTGTCCTTTGGGTCAACTGTCATTAAGCTCTTTTTAACTTCTTCCTTTAAATCTTAGATTACATTATCCAAGGCCCTTGTTTCAAATAAAGAACATTCACTGCCTCCAAACACACACCAACAACTGCCTGTGTACTTTATGTCCTCTACATTCACCCTGGCTCCATCCAGTTGTTAGTGCTTCCTCTTAGAATGCTGGCTGATCTTGTTCATTGGCCCTGCTGCAAAGGACGCATATAGGTATCATGACTTACCTGAGTTCCAGAATGCAGCAGCCATGTTATATCAAGAAGATACCATTTTACTACACTCTTCTCAGTCATCTGGCTTTACATCACTTCAGTCCCCTCCTGTGTAATTAGTAGATCTTAACTTGCTGATCCCATCATCACTAAGTCTCACTCATTTCTTAAGCTTTCAATAGCTCTCTTTAGAAGAGTATAAATATGTAGTTATTATATGTGGTATTTTACATGCAATCTAAAATTTCAATACTTGTAAAAACTATCTTAAATGATATGTAAAACAATAGCAAAATATTCCATTTTGGGGAAAATATGCTATATGATTAAAAAGCAATGAACTTTATAAAGTTTATAATATCAAGGTATAAGTTCTGTACATCAGTTATAAGTCTGCCTACTGTTTACAAACTTGTCTACATGGGTTCAGTGCATGGCAGAAATCCAGCAGAGGGAATAATACTATTTAAATAGAAAAAAACCCACAAAGCTAAGCAAAGACTCTGATATTCCCTGATATATTTAACAATAGAAATAATTATGAAGTTGTGATATTTTCTCTTAATTGGATTAACTCTAAGCTTTTTATTTTACTGTCACATTCTCCATGAATTCATTCCTTTTGGCTTTCAGTGAATTTTGCAAAGTAAGCCCCATGATTACACTCCCTATACATTTGTAGAATATAAGAAACTATTACTTATATTAATTTTATTGCTGTTACTCATTTAATAACAACTATTCCCATTCCCTATCATATGAAACAGGAAAAAGCTTCATACATTTAATTTAAAATTTCTAACTTGATGGCAAAATTATTTGAAAAAAGATATAGAATTTTCTCAATTTCATATGAGACTATTTACAATGGTTTAAATAAATTTTTCTCTACAATTTCTCAATGTCTGCAATTAAAAAATAACTCATTCCATTGTATTTGTCCATCTTGCTGCTGAGCAGTGGCAACAATTCACAGCCTAGAGCACATTACTGTTGTGGATTGTCTTAGTGCTATTTTTATTTTGATGCTAATCTTACCCCTGATGAGGAGTGGATCACATACTCTGGTGATTCCATGTGAACCTGCTCCCCACTTTAACTGGTCAAATAAAAGCTAGAGTCTGTGATTGGGCAGTGGAAGAAAAAAGTGAGGCTGGAAGTTTGGGAGAGGATGGAAGAAAAGATGGAGATGGAGGGAGAAGAAGCTGGAGGAAGAAGAGGTGGAAGATAGAGCAAACTCATGTGTGCTGGAGGAGCTGCAAGTATCTAGGTATTTCATAGCTGGGGAATAGAATAGTCTAGCAGTATAGTGGAATATCTGCCCAATCTATGTGTGTAGCTTGTAAATATTATAGCTAAGTTGTTTGTTCTTTGCATGGGCATATTGGAGTTGGAGGTTTACCAATACAAAGCCAGCTGGTATAAATATAAGTCTCTAGTGTTTCTTTTTATGGGACTAAAGGGAGCTGAGTGAAAGTGGAGTGGCCATTAATATTCTGCAGACCAGCTACAGGGGTGGTTGGCCTGAGTAACATGAGCAGAAGTGTTTTCAGATAAACCTGGTTTGGTTGGATTAGCAAGCCAGCCTCTCTGAACCAGGGCTAGCAGCAAGCAAAGACCAGGAAAGCTAGTCTGGGAGCTGAGTCAGACTGGCATGGTTGCTGGTTCCAGAGCCTAGCCAAACCAGGCATGTTTTTTCAACCACACACTATGAATAAACTGCATTGGATATTTATCAGGGTGTTATTAAGTTGCTTTATATTAGATAATTCCATCCCACTGTATATCACTGTAATGTTCTAAACACATTTGAATGTTCGGTATATGGGTCAAAGGAACTTTTGATTTACAATATTTCTGATCTATCAAACATCATGTATCATCAGCATAAGATGTAATACATGCGAATAGGGACAGAATGTGTTTACAAGAAATCACATAATTTTCATACTTTTGCATGTATGTTTCATGCCTCCTAATGAACATTTTCTCTTTTCTTGTTAGTAAGAAGTGGGGTATTTTTGTGAGTTTATACATGAATGGCTGACTGTATTTACACAATTATTCATTTTCTCTGATCAATCGTAGTGAATTATAGTTTGCATGAAAAATGGCCCCCATAGATGCATATTTTGATGCTTAGGGAATAGCATTGAGAGGAATGACCTCATTAAAAGAAGTATATCACTAGAGATTGTCTTTGGGGTTTCAAATGTCCAGCTGGTCCCAGTTGTGTACTTTCCTCCCCTCCTCTCTCTTTCTCTCTCTCTCCCTCCCTCCCTCTCCCTCTCCCTCTCTCCCTGCTCCCTGCCAATCCAGATGTAAAACTCCCAGCTACCACTTTAGTACATGTCCACATGTATGCCACAATACATCCTGCCATGACAATAATAAACTAAACCTATGAACTGTAAGCAAGACTCAATTAAAAGTTTTTCTTTATAAATATTGCTGTGGTCATGTTATTTATTTACCCCAACAAAACATTGACTACAACACTGAGGAACTCTCTCTGATTTGGTTTCTGATGATTTTATTTATCCCATACCACCAAGATTTGCACCCCTCATCATCCTTGTCATTTTTCCTTTAAGTTCTTACTTGTCCTATTACCCATATTTCCAGTAGAAGGCAATACATTTATCTAGATAGAGTCATCACCCTTAGGGCTGACAAAAACTCTAAATAAGAAAGAGAAAGAAGTTTTCAGGCCCTTGATCCACTTAGAATTCATAAATGCCTCCAGACCTTTGACCCCTTCTGTTAGGCTGGTCTAAGCATATTTTGTTGACACATCTTTTGGAAGCTGGTGACCATAAAATTCACTGTTTTAGAGAGGGAAAATAACTTCTCCCAGATATTCAGTTCGGTTTATAACAATAGCCATAGCTCAGGAAGATTAGAAGCCCACGATCCTCTTAAAACGAGCTTGAGTCCGAATGTCAGATTCATAATAGACAGTACAAAATCAATGTCAATTGTCCCTTCTGTTTCAGAAATGAGGGGTTTTAGTGTGTGACTTCTGTGGAAATATCCTTAAAAATACCTGAGTTCCAGATCACACACTTGCACAATTAAAGCATTGAGGACTCAAGGGCATTTGAATAGACTGGGATGAGTAAGCAAAGCCTTACCTGAGGCGTCACCAGATCTAGAGGAAGATCTGGAGCCTTAAGTGTTCAAATGTTCATTGGAAAAAAGGAGAAAAAAGACCAAAGACATATGCACTCCAGGAGGATGCAACACTATAGAAAACAAAGAAACAAACAAAACCAAAAACAAAGCAAAACAAAAACAAAACAAGAAAACTACAAAACAAAATCTCCAGAGACTTGAGTTTTTACAAAATTAAATATAATGTGAAATGACCACAAGTGTTTATGAGCTAAGAACATTGTCACCTATATTCTGTTGTTTGCATATTTAGTCCTCAGAAACCACAAATAACTCACACTTGTTTTCAAGAGAATAAACTTAAAAAATATGTTTGTAGTCAGAGATAGAGATCAGACTACAAGATGGGTTGGCTTGTGCAAATTGTCAATTTGATGTGACAAAGTGTTGTGGGTGGCAAGAGGGGAGGCTTCAAGCTCAATTCTATCTTCCTGTTCTTAAAAGATATACATTCAACCTGAATTCTGGAATACCAGTTGTCCTCAGTGGCAGTAAGTTGTACCTCTTATACTCTAAAAGACAGTGTCATGGAGGCTGAAGATGTATTTTACTACTGTCAGCAGAAGGACAGAATTTCATTCACACAGTTCCACAAAACTGAACAAAAACATCTATCAGCTTCTCAGGACCCAGCTGCTTCTCCTGCATAAGGTGTAATATGGTCAGCAGTTTGACTGAAATGTAACAGAATATCCCAATATTTCTGCAATGGAAACAGGGATGAATTTCACTCAATGCCTTGAGAATCCCTTTTCTGCAAAAAGAAGAGAACATGTGTAGATGGAAATAATAGAAAAAGACAAGTAGATGCTCTGTCTTCATAGAATCCTGTGCAGAGGAATATTTGAGAGATGCGATTCAGATTTCCTGACCCAGCCCTTTATCCTGGGAAGGATGTCATTGGGATTTTGAGAATATATGCAGGATTTAGAAATTTGGATATTCATAAAACTTAGGGAGGATAAATTGCTTTGTTGAAAAATAATCCTTAATCAGAGACTCTCTGTATCCATAAAGAGGCAAGGAGTGACTAAACAATGAAATCAATGAAAGTAGACTTCTCTGTCATATCTTCATGGATACGGAATATTAAGACAGTAATTTATTGCATATTTGTGGAATGTATAGCACTGTAGAAATAGGTTGCCTAACAAACAACCACTAATTTAAGAAAGTTACAAATCATTTAAATTTTGAAGAAGAATCTTCAGTCTACTACTATTGTCCCTATATTGAACCTATATTCTTCAAATATAGGTTGAGAACATTCTATAACCTATTCTTTAAATTTTAGTGTCTGGAGATACTCACATACATACATCTATTCACATATAGATGTCCCAAACTGTATTTCTACATACAAGAATTCAATTAAAACATAAAAAAATTCCAAGACATTATATGTTCAGTTCACATTCAGGGCTTCCAAGTATACAATGATTCAATGAGATAATTAAAAAATATTCCAATGCATTGCATGTTCAATACATTTGTTTTTCAGATTTTAAATGTTTACCCATCCCTGCATTATAGTTTCTAGTGCCAGAGGTTTTGCTTGACACTGTGGTGTATGTAACTGCAGCAACAAAGACAATACCAGGTAGCTAGGTGACCACCTAGTAAACACCAATACCACACAAGGTACTACATTCATTAAGGTGCATTAAATAGTCTACAAAGTGGTATAGAGTGTATGAAACACCATTATATTAGATAGTTTTGTCACAAGTGGTCAAATATAAGTTCTAATCATGTATATGCTTACAGTTCTACAAAGATTAGGCAGATTAACTGTACTAAGCTTATACTATTTCTTATCTATATGGTTTTATATATTAACCCAAATGTGGTTTGAATGTTTTTGTTGGTTGCAATAAATACTCTTCTCCATTAACATTTACAACTATGTTTAAATACATTATTATCAATAGTTCCTAACTGATTTAAAAGTGTAAGTTTGTTTCTTTGAAAAATTTTAGGTCATGTAGAGCTCTGGATGCTCTCAAACTTATAGTGGAAGATGATCTTGAATTTCTGACCACTCTCAAGAGCTGGGACTACAGCTTTTCCCAAAATACCTAGGTCATGGAGTTCTTGGGGCTGTAATCGATGGGCATTTTGGTCATACCAAATGTAGGAAAGAAGTCCATAATTAAGCTGCATCCCAGCACAGTATTTTATTACTTCTTAGTAGTAAGAATTAGACTACACATGTGTCTTTTTCTATTATTTCCATCTACACATGTTCTCTTCTTTTTGCAGAAAAGGGATCCTCAAGTCCTTGAGTAAAATTCATCCCTGTTTCCATGCAGAAATACTGGAATAGTCTGTCACATTTCAGTTAAACTGCTGACTATATTACACCTTATGCAGGAGAAGCAGCTGGGTCCTGAGAAGCTGATAGATGTTTTTGTTCAGTTTTGTGGAACTGTGTGAATGAAATTCTTTCCTTCTGCTGACAGTAGTAAAATATATCTTCAGCTTCCATGACCCTGTCTTTTAGAGTATAAGAGGTACAACTCACTGCCACTGAGGATCTTTACTCAGATGGACTCCAGAAAATTTGATTTAAGTCAATGAAGTATAGTGGAAGACAGGCCTCCACTATAGTGTGAAAGGGACAGATGTGGGGTGTCCAAAGTCTGACACATGTCTCTCCATTGTGTCATGCCTTGTGTCCAATGATAACTATAGATAGTTTTGAGAATACTTCATGAAGGAGGTGAAGGGAGAGTTGAAAAAGCCCACATATTGTCAATCTAAAAAATGAATCAGATATGCTACAAGAGAAGTCTTACTCACCAGGGATTTAGAAATAATAAAAGATTCTCTGTTAACTCCCTCATGTATGAGACAAGTTCAGCACACACAATCACTGCCTTCATCAGAAACATTCCTGTCCCTAGGACCTGGGTAACAATAAGTTCATGTCTGTGTGTCTATCAAGAATAAATACACTCCATACAATTGCTATACAAGTGAATGTTCTGTACTTCTATAAAACACATCAGAGAAGGTGAAATCAGTATGTGGTTGATGTAAGTTGTAAGTACATATAATGGAAAGGGCAGAAATTATACATGATTTTATGATTGCAAATCTTCCATAACGTACATAAATTTATAATTTTCAGAGGATAGTGTAGGATGTCTCAGCAATTAAGATAATTCATTGTTCTTGAAGAGGACCTAGGTTCATTACCAGTATCCACATGGGGGCTTAAAATCACTCTAGTATCCCAGGAAATTCAAATGATCAGCCCTGAAAAGGTACATGGGAGTAACATTAAATGGACTTGTTAACATTTTATATTTTGGGATATTTATGTATGCAGAAATGTAATTTCTTTCAACAAAAAAGTAATGAAAAAAAACATGAATTTAAAAGAGAGTAAATAGGAATATTTGTTAAGTCTTGGGGGAAGAAAAGAGAAAGAAATATCATAATTAAAATACAAACTCACAAAAAGAAGAGGAAAACTGTAGCTGCATCATCTCAATAACATGTACAGATACCTATGAAAGAACTATGTAATTATTTATTTACCTCCAAGAATTACTTCATAGCTGAGAGTCTAGGCCATGTAGGGAAATATAATGAGGAAATTCTACATCGAACAAGACAGAAATTAAAATAAGTGCAACTCTTAGATTGGTGCTGTTCTTTTTAAGATCAGCATATTCTCTATAAATATAACTATATTGTCTCAATGATCTCATCCATCAATGGACCATAGGTCCTTAATTAGTCACTGACCTGACTGCAGCTCTGTCTACCCATTGCTGATTTGCATGTGCCCAGAGCACAGCCCGCTGACTTGATGATTTCTTCATAGCCAGGTCACACCCCATGCTGGAGTCATCCTCACACATGTCACACACAGACGTGAGTGCTTCTAATCAGATCCTGGGGTTCCTGCTGCTCTGGTTTACAGGTAAGAAAGATTGAAATATTGGAAATTTAGACAGATGGGTGTTGTTAGTGCTCCATAATCTCCATAAAAGTTGTCTTAAATATAACAGGATAAATTGTGTGGGAATTTGCTTTTAATTTTCCAATCCTAGGTGCAAGATGTGACATCAAGATGAAACAGTCTCCTGCCTCCCTAACTGCATCTCTGGGAGAAAGGGTCACAATTACATGCCAGGCAAGTCAGGACATCAGCTGGTATTTATCATGGTACCAACAGAAACCAGGAAAATCTCCTAAGCTCCTGATATATGCTGCAGATGCCTTGGAAGATAGGGTCCCATCAAGGTTCAGTGGCAGTAGATCTGGCACACAATTTTCTCTCTAGATCAACAGCCTGCAGCCTGAAGACATTGCAAGCTATTGCTGTCAACACTATGAAAATACTCCTCCCACAGTGATTCAAGCCATGACATAAACCACTCAGGGAAAAGAACTGAGAGCACAAGCTGACACAATTCTTCTCTGTGGTCTCCAGCTGCTGTAACTGTTTCCCCTTTCTAAGATACAAAGTTCAAGTGATGTTTTTGTATAGGGATCTGGTGAACTTTTCTATGTGCTAAATCTATGTCACACCCTGAGTTGGAATCAGCTTCACTTAGGATACACACAGACATGAGTGCTGCCACTCAGATCCTGGGCTTGTGCTACTCTGGCAGTCAAACATACTGGGAACAGATTATTCTTAGAATCTAGAGTCCATTTTTTTAACTGAATGTAAGGGTTCCTGACCACATGATTCTCAGCTGTGGTGTCAACTCTCATAATATATGCATGGAGGGAATAAGGTTGTCCTCCATTACATTTTTGTTTATTTCTGTCCTTACTACGAAGGCAAGTGTCTCTTCTGCTTTTCTATTGCCGTGACAGGACTTCATGACCAAGGTAATTTATAAAAGAAAATATTTAATTTTGGCATTTCTGGATTCAGATGATTAGCACATTTTTAGCATAGTAGTAAATGGGACAGCAGGCAGGGAGACATGATCTGGGGAAGTGACTGAGAAGTAGAACAAGGCAGATAGCTGATTGGGAATGATTTGAGCTTTTGAAATCTCAAACTCCTCCAACAAGGACACACCTCCTATTAACTACTAAACAGTTCAAAACACTGGGGATCCAGGATTCAATTGTGGGAACCTATGGAGAATATGGCTCATTTAAATACTCATAAAAATTTCAATATATAATTATGAAAATAGAACAGTATAGAGAAGGACAGAATCAAAGTTAGGCAGGTATATTGAGAGACAGCTTAACAATCTTGGAGTCTACTGCACCTGAGTTTCCTTTTCAGCCAAAACACTTATTCACTAGAAACACAACTTCAACAAGTTCCCATCCATACCAATCCTTAAATAGAGCAATGAAATCATTCCACCCTATGGCTTCATAGCCACCTATAGCCTGTCCAAATATATGTTAACAGAAAAAATGAAGTAGGAGTATTTGACCAATCCTGCCTAAAATGACTTTGTGTAGTAAACAATGTACTTAATGTAAGATTTCATAAAAACATCTCTAATTTACTATTCTATGGATAGATATGCACGATGTGAATATGCATGAGTGAATCACAGGAAAATGATGGATACACTGAACAAAACCTATCAATCAAAACAAACAGCCATACATGTTAGACCTTCAGCATCCAATACCTTTCCTTCTTTCTGGATAAATTTTCTACTGAGTAAATTTCATGCAGGGACTATGGCTCTTTTGCAGTGTATCTGGTTTTTTTTTTTTTTCACTTTGATTTTGAATAAAATCCTTCCTACCTTACTATTCTTAAGCTTCTCCAGTTCTTTAAGTAAGACACGAAGAGCCTGAGGACCACAGCAACAGACAAATCACAAGCAACATGAGTGGGGCAGTGTGATGAATTAATAAGGATCAAACAAAGTGGTATTTGGTGCTGTCTAACAAAAATTCATTTTAAGCATGAGGAGAATACCATATACAGATTCCTACTTTAAGTTTTTTAAGTAGCCAGGATGATAAGTTATCATTCATAGCAGACAAAAAAGAAAAAAGAAAAAGTCACATAAAACAGGCCCCATTTCACCTTATTCACTGCTTTATTTTCTAGCCAGACTTCAAACAAGATGGGTACTAAAATAAAAAGCTGTTTCCTGAGGACTCCTCATTATCATGTCTGTCTGTTAGAATCAGCCTAGCTGTCCACCAACAGATGAATAGATTGAATCATCAAAGTTACGTATATATGGAAAGTAGTATACTATCTAAAGAGAATGTAATCAGAAATTTGCAAGAAAATGATCACCATATACTGTACAATGTTAATTATCAAGACATAATCTCAGCTTAAAAAAATCTCACATTCTCCTCTTATATGGAATTTAGGCAATAATATATGTATATATTTAAACACATATTTCTTGTTCCCCTATATTTTCATAGATACATTTTGTGATTGGGATTTTATAAATTTCATAAAATTTTTCTTCAGTTTAAAATTTATTTAATGTTAAAATATAATTATATCAAGTGTTCTCCCTGATAATTACATTTCATGGTAACAGAACATGCTATGTAAGCTTCCAAGGAAGGAAAACTAAAAGTCTTACTAAATTATGATACCTACGAAGTAAAACAATGTCCAAGGGTACATTACAATAGATGTATACATACCTTGGTGGTAACCATCATCATTTTAATTGCACTAAGGCCTATTAAACAAGAGGTAAATCATATCTGGTAGTAGAAACCTTTCCAACTACCTGAAGAAGTAAGGTCTTGGACCTTAGAAAACATAACAACACTCATTTAACTAAACCAGAATAATCTCTAACTATATTTTTAATATTTTTCCTTATATCCACATCACCTCTCATCAAAGAAGTATATCCTTTTACTTTTAACATGTTAATTGTTCTCTAGAGAATGAAAGTATTTTTTTCATTATAAGAGGTTTTACTAGGTATGAAAGATAAATGAATGTGATTCGTGACCTTTGTTACTTGCAGGGATAGAGTATTCCTTTTTTAAATTAGATATTATCTTTATTTACATTTCAAATGTTCTCCCCTTTCCTGGCTTCCTCTCTGGAAAAAAAACTATTGCCTCCCCCTGCTCACCAACCCACCCTCTCCCGCTTCCTGGCCCTGGCATTCCCCTACATTGGGGCATAGAGCCTTCACAAGGCCAAGGGCCTCTCCCCTCATTGATGACTGACTAGGCCATCCTCTGCTACATAGGCAGCTGGAGCCATGTGTATTCCTTGGTTGGTGGTTTAGTCCCTGGGAGCTCTGGTGATATTGCTTATTCTTATGATTTCTGTTGAGTTGCAAGTCTGTGTACCAGAGTGCAGCCAACAAAGAATCAATAGCCTCGCAGATGAGAATGAAAGGTCTCCTGGGACTTAGGTATGGCCAGTACACCCAAAATATTAAAGTTCTCCAAGTTACAGCCAGAGCTGTAGAGTACAGGCTTCTAGGCCTCTCCAGTGGCCAGCACTCCCCAAGAGTTGTTGTCAGATGGCAAAATGCAGCAGGCAGCTACAAGCTAAGCAGAAAATGGCTGCTGTCAAATAAACTCACTTACCTTGTTGGTTGAGGTTAAGGTCCAGCAACAAATCCTTGAGGAGAGAAAACTCCCCTGGAGTGTTACTGATCAATAAGACAAGCATCTTCAGATGATTTTTGGTGAAATAACTCATGCACTTTGTTTCTTGAGGACAAGGACCTCATAAACATTTTTGGGGTGCAGTGGGATCTAGGCGTCGAACTTACAATTGGCTCAATCTGAGAAGATAGGGAGTCCAAACTTCACAAACATTGGGAAGCAAATGACTAATTTTCATGGTCCTTCTGGGGAAGCATCATGGCCATATGTTCTAGGCCAGGAACATACTTGAGAGCTTTTTCGAACTCCTGTCATTCTCAATTATGAGTTTATCAGGGTTTGCTACAACCTTACCAGTTCTTCTGTCTAGTGACATGGTTTACTGCCCCACAGTAGAGATCATTGCTGCTTGTTAGATACTTCTCTCATTTTTAGAGTAAATAAAATAAACTGTTATTTAAATTCACCAAACAGATGCAAGGGACCTAAGAATTTCCCAGGACCCAACAGGGAGGACATTATGTGAAATACCCAAAAAAGGGGAGATAGAAACTCTAGAGACCATATCCAGTGGATAGGCATGACCCTCAGTTGAGGGATGGGGCCAAATTTCCACCTCAAAAAATTAATCCAGAATTCCTCTTGTCAAAAGAAAATGCAGGGACAAAGAGTGAAGCAGAAACTTAAGGAAAGGCCATCCAGAAACTGCCCCACCTAGGAATCCATCCATCTGTTGACATCAAACACAGACACTATTGCTGATGTCAAGAAGTGCTTACTGACAAGGGACCTGTATATCTGACCCCTAAGAGGCATTGTCAGATTCAGACAAATACAGATGAGAGTGCACACAGCCAAACATCGGACTGAGCATGGTAACCCCAATGGTGAAGTTAGGGCAAAGACTGTAGGAGCTGAAGGAGTTTGCAACTTCATAGGAAAAACAACAATATCAACTAACAAGACTCCTTATAGCTCCCAAGAACTAAACCACCAACCAAAGAATACACAGGGGGTACCCATAGCTCCAACTGGATATATAGCAGAGAATTGCCTTATCTGGCTTCACTGATAGGGGAACCCATTAGTCCTGTGGAGGCTTGATGACCCAGGATAGAGAAACCCTAGGGCACTGAGGCAGGAGTGGGTGGGCAGGTAGGAGAGCACTCTCATAGAGGCAGGGGGGGGCAAGAGGGCACAGGGGGCTTGTGGAGGGCAAAATGGGAAGGGAAATAACATTTGAAATGTAAATAAATAAAATAACCAATAAAAATGAAAAATAAATTAATTCACCAAACAGCTCTGAGTACAGAAATGTAATCAGTAGTTATCTGAACACCAATGAAGAGCAGGAGACAAGTTTGTAAAATACAGATGACTAAAACAGCTTCTTGGAGTTATATGGCATAGTCTCAGAGAGGCCCCAAGGAGTGGGGAGGGGATAGTGTGAGGAGGATGTAGAAGAATTTGGAGAATTTTAGGAAGGAGTTGGGGTGGTATGTTCAAAACATAATCTGAAATTTTCCAAAAATTGTTAAAAATATTATTTAAAAAGAATGATTACTAAATGCACATCATGTAGTTTAGAGTGCTCTTCTGCATTTAGGAAAGAAACGTGACAGTTCAGGTCCAAGATATTGTATAAGAATAAGTATTGGAAAAAATAGAGAGCTCTTTAAATCAATCCTCTTAACAAGATTGTGAAAGATTCCTGCAGTTTGTAATATGGTGGATCTGTGAGTGTCAAGATTTCTGCTGAAGCATGTTATTGATTCAATATCTTACTGTATTAAGAACAGCTAAGCTGCCAATAAGTAAGAGGAAATCCAATAGTCTTAGTTGGAAATGCCACAGAGCCTTCGAAGAAGGGGCTAAGGAGGGCTTACTCACTGTCACCAGACAACTCTCTTTTGTGAAGACGGTCCAGTGCAGGGTAAATGTTGACCTAAAGCCCTTTGCCAGATTTCCCCCAGAAGTTTTTTCTGCACAGACATTCTACGAACTGGCTGCAATATTTTCTAGAAGCACTCTGAAGATTATTGTGTTGTTTTTGGAAACACACATATTACAAGACTGTGAGAGAACATGGATTCTCCTCCACAGCTTCAGGGAGCTGCTCAGGCCAAGTACAATTGTCCCTGTGGTAGAGTTAGATTATCTGTGACAAGGCTGTGAGTTGCCCATGATGAAGCTGTGAAAAGGAAACCTGGGTTGCAAAAGAGATTTCAAGATGTTGGACTTGTAATAACCATATGATGACCATATAATGACTGAAAGGAATGGTTAATGTACAGGGAACTGAATCAATACAGGTGAGAGGAGCTTCAAGCACAATAACTACTGCACATCAGTCATGATATCTCTAAAGATTTTGGAGGCTTGGTCTTCATTTCTAGTCCAGCTCTTTAGCCACATTTCATATCATTGACTTTATAAAAATTTCCGGGCTGGCAAGATGGCTTAGTGGGTAAGAGCACTGACTGCTCTTCCAAAGGTCCTGAATTCAAATCCTAACAACCACATGGTGGCTCACAACCACCTGTAATGAGATCTGACACCTTCTTCTGGCAAGTCTGAAGACAGCTACAGTGTACTGTGTATAATAATAAATAAATCTTTAAAAAAAATTTTCCAAAGAAAACTACTGTCCACACTTAGTGGCACAGCTCAAATCTACTCTGTGTGAAAAGTCTATGAACTCCCAAAGCACAGCCATATTCTCTGTTCCACAGAGTCCTACCGGCCTTGGTCAAGTTTGTCTCAGACAATTTGGGATTAGAGTTTGATTAACCTTACAGTTCATGCCCTTATGCTGCATAATCATTTCAGTACCTTTTTATTGTTTAATGTACCTTTTTAAAAGTGATCTTATATTTGAATTAATTTATTACTTTTATTTTGCAGCATCTGTTATAATACTTTAAAGGCTTTTTATCTGCTAAATTTGTTATTGTAGAAATTTATGTATGTGTTATTGCATTATTAGTATTTTCATCTGCACCATTTCTTTTCTATCCCCTGCACAATTCCATTCCCATGTTCTTTTCTTTTGTTTGCTTGCTTATGTGACCCACTGTATTTAAATACCATGTCTCCTGGATCATGTTTATAGTGACCTATTGGAGCTTAGAGGGATATCTAGTGGTTTCACAACTAAAAACAATGACTTTACATCTCCAAGATTATTTCATTAGCCAGTAGCTCACCTACACTCACTTAGAGAAATATCGTATTCACAGAATTCCAGCATGAACAGCATTTTTTCATTCATTTATCCAACAGTGTAATGCTCTTCTCCATACTTTATTGCTTGTCCAATACCCTAGATTCTCAATTATATGAATACTTGTTATTGCTTGTGAATATTCTTGGGTAGCTTGTTCCAAACTCAGCCTTCAAGAATTGTTTTCAACATGTATCTTAGTTAAAGTCACTAAGACTGTGAAGAAAGATTATTGTAGGGAGAAATTTATGTTGATATCCTTTTATGTTTCCATTCTAGGTCCCAAATAATTGGCCCAAAGACCTACTAAATTTACTATCAAGCTTTAAGCACTATGGATGGGCAGATAATCATCTATTCTTACCCTCTGTGCTATCTTAGTTACTTCCTAGCCACAAGCCCTATGTCGCTTGCCATCTCAGTCTTGCCTGGATTTGCTCTGTCCCATATATGTCCTCATGGAATATCCCTTGACAATCTATTCATTGCAATTCTTCCTGAATCCCCTGCCTCATGGTCACATCTATTTTTCCTTTCCCCTTTGTGACCCTCTTTCTGGGATCCAAAGTCTTACCTTCTCTGTCCAGCTGTAGGATGATCAACTTATTATTAAACAATTAGAGATCATTGGGAAGCATTCTTTACCCAACATTGATATAGGAGATAGTTCAATAATCATTATAATGTCAGCATCCTGACTGTAACTAGATCTGTGGGCAACTAACTCAGCATCTGAGTACACAGACCACAAGAATACCCCCAAATAGATTATGGTCAGAAGCAAGTCAGAGAGATAAGAGTTTATTTGCCTTATGCTTCCTCATCAGTGTTCATCATCTAAGGACTAAAAGACAGGAACCCAAGCAAGGCAGTAACTTAGAGGTAGGAGTTGATACAGAGGACATGGGAGGGGTACATCTTACTGGCTTTGATCCACATAGTTTATTCAGCATGTTTGCTTATAGAATCTAGGACCAGGAGAAACTCTTCTGTCCCCGACTACTATCAATTACTAATTAAGAAAATGATCTACTGTTCTGTATATAGCCTTGCTTTATGAAGGCATTTTCTCAATTTATGTTCCCTCTTCTCAGATGACTTGACCTTGACTCAAGTTGACACAAAACTAATGA
>JADRCD010231400.1:0-19240 GCA_019843815.1 Montemys delectorum
GTATATAAATATATAGTGAACTTGAAAACAATGACTAGCCTTGGACTCCGGTTGTGTTCCAGGATGGCTCTGAACTATGATCCACTAATTTATCCTCTAGTATGCTAAGGACTCATTTTGAAAGTTTGATCATCCATTCTTCCCCTTCCCTGACATTATGTACAGTTTCCTCATCTCTTCACAATATGCTAGTACGGTGAGTCTCAGGATGGACCTCTCCTTACCAGCAACCTACCTTGTCAACATAGTACAACTATTACACTGGTGAGCTTGGAAGTGCGGACATAATGCAAATTGACCTAGGATATTTTTTTTCCTGCAAATTGACTTAATGTTCTGGGATATTTTTCCATGTTTCTGGGATTAACAACATGCCCAAAAGCAACCTGGAGAGTGTTTGGGTGAACAATTATAGCTACTCTAATTTCCCCAGCAGCAGCAGAGCAAGTTCCTCACTACCAGCCTCAATGTTCTGAGTTCCCAAATGAAACACCTATTTTTACTATGCCTTAAACAGCTCAATGGCTGGGCCATCCTGAAACATTCACATTGCTAACACTTCCCCTTGATACTCCTAAGTTATTACTTACTAAAATCTACATTGCACTTTTGCCATCCTTGACCCAATTGGGGCAGAAGGCTGGAGCCACACTTCCCTGGCCCTTTTACATGATTGGTATGCTCTTTCTTCTGCAGCTTTCAAGCCTGGATCTTATTCCTTTCACTGCCTGGCAATTCTCCTTTCTCCCCTGGCCCCTTTGCCCAGGAACCTCTCTCTCTGCCTAGCCATTACCCACTGGCAATTTTATTTACCAATCAGAACTAACTGGGGGTAGGAACCCTCAGTGTCTTATATACTCTTTCTCATGCAGTTCTGAGAACCCAAATAGCATAAATGCAAGCATTAGACCAAATCCAAAATAAGAGAAAGATTTATTTCAGCTTACAGGTTACATAAAGTCCATTATCAAGAGAACTGAAGATAGAACTCTAGAAGCAGAAATTGAAGGAGAAACCATGGAAGACTGGCTCACTAGCCTTCTGGTTTGCTTAGCTTGCTTTCTTGTACAACCATGACCATCTGCATAGAGATAGGAGCAAAAACTGTAGTTGAGCCATCACATATCAATCATTAATCAAAATGATTTATCTAAAAGCCAGTTCAATATAGGTGCTTCTCAAACTAGAACTCCCTCATATAACTCTTGGCTACCTAGTAGACATATGGATGGACCATAAAATTCAGAAGAAAATTAACTAAATAATAGTGGTGTTTCCTATCCCCAGAATACTTTTGGGACAACAATGCCATATCTATGAGCTTTTATGACCTGAGTGCCTCTGTCTCCTTCACCCCAAGTAATTAATAGACAACAACTCTATTTTATTGTAATAGTATTTCAAGACAGGCCTTTGGCAAGTGTATTAGTCAGGGTTCTCTAGAATCACAAACTTATAGGTAGTCTCTATATAGGAAGGGAATTTGTGATGACTTACAGTTTGTAGTCCAACTTCCAACAATGATCAGCAGCAGCTGTGAACGGAAGTCCAAGGATCTAGCAGTTGCTCAGTTCCACAAGGTAAGCAGGTGAAGAGAGAGAGAGAGAGAGAGAGAGAGAGAGAGAGAGAGAGAGAGAGAGAGAGAGAGAGCGCCTTCCTTCTTCCAATGTCCTTATATAGGTCTCCAGCAAAAGGTGTGGCCCAGATTAAAGGTGCATGCCACCACACCTTTAATTCCAGATGGCCTTGAATTCGGAGATCTTCCTATCTTAATCCTCTGGGATTCATAGCCACTATGCCTCAAGATCTCCATGCCAAGATCCAGGTCAGAAACTTGTATCTCTCAGCCTCTAGATTAGGACCACAGGTGAGTCTTCCAATTCTGGATTGTATTTCATTACAGTTATAGTCAAGTTGGCAAGCCGGAATAGCCACTACAGCAAGTAATTAGCTGTACATAACATCCTTATGATGAGATTTACCCCCTTCTGAGAAGAGATGTAAAAAGATGATCCCCCTCCTATCTTTTTTCTTTCTGCTTTACAGGTATGAATTTATTTTAAAAAATGAGATACAAGTTAAAAAAAAACAGATCAATTTGTAGTTCTTGAATTTTCCAGTTTCCAGAGTTTAATATTTTACTGGGAAAGTAGACAAAGTATGTTGTCAAGTTTCACTCACTTCAGTATCTCTCAGCAGTGAGATTCTGAATATGCAAGCTTTCTGGCAAATGTTACATGACTTAAGCAAAAATACTATCGGGTGATATTAACAGCTTCAATGAGTTAGCACATGCAGGTGTATGGGGAGAAATAGATACTAACACATTTCAGCGAACTCCTGTGTAGTAGGTGGTAGCTTAAATGGAAATGGCTGATAGTGAGTGGCACTATTAGGAAGTGTGTCCTTGTTGGAGCAGATGTGGCCTTGCTAGAAGAAGTGTGTCACTAAGCATGGGCTTTGAGATTTCAGATGCTCAAACCAAGCCCAGTGTCACTCTCTATTCCTATTGCCTGCCATAGAACTCTCACCTCTCTCTCCAACACTATGTCTGCTTACATGTTGCCATACTTTGTGACAAGATAATAATGGACTACACCTTTGAACTCTAAGCCATGCCTAATTAAATGTTTTTCTTTGGAAGATTTTTGCCAAGATCATGGTCTCTTTTTACAGAAATAAAACCCTAACCAAGACTCCCTAGAAAGAAGGTAGAGGAGTGTTCATGTTAATAAAATACTTATGCTGAAGATTTCCAGACCTGAATGATATCCTTGCTCTGTCATTATCTAATTCATCTGACTTTGAAAACAGACTCAATATTTTTCAGCACTCAGTTCTTATCATGTCTTCTATAACACTTAAAGTCATTTATATGAGATGACCATACTAATGCTTGCTATGAGATGTTTGTATGTCTAACTTCTGAATTTAAATCTCTATGGATAGTCTATTTTTAGCTACTGGTTTTTCAAGTGTCCAATTATGTTAAGACAGGTGATGTGGATGATACTTTGTTAAATATGACCAGCAATTCCATAAGATGCAAAAGCTATGTAGAGACACCTACATGTCAAACAGAGAATCAAAGAGAAATTATCTCGGAGCTGTGCTTAGTTCACAGTTGAAAGAAATTCTTGTTGCCTCTGTCATCCAGTCCATGATCCTATGCTATGGAGACCTCCTCAGGAAACAGAATAATCATAAGTACAATAAGTACCCAGTTCAGGGATAGGCTTCTAAGACATAACAGTTCTACATGTATACCACAGTGTAATTAAAAATAAAAATTTTAATTTGAATATCTGAATAACTGGCTAGGAATGACTCCTTGCTTTCAAAGCTCTAAATAATGTCTGTTTGAAATTAATTTCTTAAACTAGTCTTTCTATCTTTTTAGTATTGAATATTTGTTTCAAATACTTTCAGAGTAAATGGAATATATTTTTCTTGTTTTCCTTTCTCAGTGTTTGGTGAAATCTTTAAGCCCAAAAGCTAAAACCGGGTTGAAGGAGAATACATAGCCAAGCTCCTTTCATCAGAAGATGCCAGTGTGGTTGTCAACAGAAGTGATGGATAGAGCACCCTGGTTGGTGTAGAGAGTGAAAAGGCTGTCCTGAGAGATTCAGTGGAGTCAACAGTAAAACAGTGCCTTAGAAAACACAATTTAGAAGACATGAGACATGGTGCTTGCTGCTATTCAGCTACTATCACACTCTTGGCTAGCTGCCTTCTTCACACCTAGCTCTCCACCCGATCGTAGAGCTCAGGCAAAACTACAGACTTATCTTTCATCATTATAAACTGGTATCCAGTGCCAATTGGATGAAATTCTTGTCATGTAGTTCAAAATGCATTCTTCCCAGCACCCAGGAGTGATAAAATACACCCATGGATTCCAGTGACAAATACGTACATCCAAAACAGATGACAGAACAGAGATCTAGATCCAGACCTTCTCATCCCAAGTTTTCTTTTGAGGCAGATTGTTGTAATTCCAAGTGGATAACTGGGGCTCATAATATGTTAGTATGTATATCTGGATTGTATAAGTTTTAAGCTAATTAAAATAAGTATCATTAATGTACTTTTCTGAGATGCAACAGAAAAGGCTCCTTTTTTTTTCTTTTAACAGTTGCCTTTTTTTTTTTTTTTTTTTTCCGATTCAGGGTTTCTCTGTGTAGCCCTGGCTGTCCTGGAACTCACTCTGTAGACCAGGCTGCCCTCGAACTCAGAAATCCACCTGCCTTTGCCTCTCAAGTGCTGGGATTAAAGGCGTGTGCTACCACCACCTGGCCTGCCATTTTCATTAAAAAAAAAAAAAAATTGACATTAAATAATTCTAGATGTGAGGAGTGTACTCTTTATTTTATTTGTATTTTCATTGAAGTTATTGTTGAATAGATAATTGTGGATATTGGAATCTTAAAATCTTAGCTATGAATCTCTGGTCTCTCATCATCAATATTAATAACTGTGGTCTATAGTCTTTAAATATCAGTTTCCCCTGTTGTAAAATTAAACCAAGACATTGTGATATTTTGAGTAATTAAGCAACTAACTAACTAACTAACTAACTAACTGTGTATATGTGTGTGTGAGTATGTGTGTGTGTGTGTGTGTATGTATGTATGTATGTATATATGTATGTGTGTGCGCTATGTCTCATTGCTTTAAAAATTGATACTTTTTATTGAGATTTGTATCTGAGTTTCATTTTTGCAGGAGAAAATATCTGCCCACACCATATTTCAGGATTGTCTTTATCTTCTATATAGAAGACTGAGAAATAATACAGTGATAACTAACATTTTTTGGAATGGATATTGGAAAATATGAGCAGCTACTTTATGGATTCAAAATTGTCCCCAAAAGACATTCCAGTATTTTGTTGTGTCATTTGGCTTCATCACATCCCAACTGCATTTCACTGCCTACAATGTTGAAAAGTGAAATGGAACAAGAAAAAAATAAACTCTGGTCCAAAGTATATACTGGAATTGCTCAGTCACTCATTTTGGGTAGCCCAAGGCTTCATCTATTCTGCCAAAACAACCAGTCTCTTCAGACATGGCATCTCAAACACTGTTCATTGCCATCAGGTATATACAATTAACCTGAGTATATAAATCATGGCTTTGTTGTTTCATCTTTATCTGTTCCTGCATTTTTAATGTTAATGGCAAGCTCTGTTAAGTCATTAAAAAGAAAAGCTTGACCAGAATTGTATTTCCATTATCTGTATTTTTGCCTAGATAGTTCATGAAAACCAATAATTTTACTTGTGTATATGTTAAGGATTTACTATGGACCTATAGTATAATGATTTCCAAAAAGTACTTAACTCTGATACAAAAAATGATGAACCAAGTTCCATAAGTTTTACTATGATTAAAATAATGGTCACGTTCAAAGGAGGGGGCATGAGCTGCAAATTAATGCAAGGTTTTAAATGTTTGGGGGATTAAAAATTTAAATTGCACAGCTCAATTTTGCTAATATTGAAATGCATAATTTGAAACACTGGCAGACTCAATAAAGAGGATTCAAATGTAATAGAAAGTTTTAAACTTTACTCCAACTGATTGTGAATATAAATCATTCAGGAAGCTCATTTTAAATACACAGTCTTGGTTCCTTGCCCAAGGATTCTGACTCAACACATTTGATATAGAAATATTGTTGGAGAAAGATTCCAGATGTTGCTGATTATCTTAGCTGCAAATTAAGTTACAATGTGCTCCCCATTCCATCTATTCCTGCCCTCCTCCTGCTGTTACTACCATTTTCATCTGTCTGACCTTTGATGTTGTTGCCTCAGAATCTTGTGACAACCCTTATCCTTCTCCATATTTGAAGGTTCTAACATTGAATATGAAATACCAGTGTGCTCAGTGACCAATGTTCACAATAAAGACATATATAAGAATGGAGTTTATTTTGGAAGAAAAAAAAAAAGGAAGACAAATAGTAGATGAGATTTATTGATCCATTCAAACTTTACAGAACCAGAGGGCTCAGATGAAATCCAGCATTTTCATTAGCTGGACTTTGCTGGATCTTATAAGCCTATTGACAGTTACTAATCACTATCATGCTCCTGAACTTGTAGTAGACTATGCATATACAAACAATGATATCTTCAAGATGATTGCAGTAGAGTCAAAGAGACAGGTAGCAATAAAAGTGAGTGCAATAAATTATACTCTGAGAATGTATGCAATATTGTAAGGGCAGAAAGGAGTCAGGCTTCCTTTACTTTTATCTCTTGTCATGTTTTATGGGGAAAAATATTTGTTCAGGATGCTATTGTCTCCATATCCGTTCTTCTTGTATCCAGTCTGACTAGGATAAGTGCTGAAAAGGAAGAATATGGAAGAGTGACTATTAGAAATGTACCAAATTTTCTGTTTCTGATAATCTTGGTGAATACAAGAACCCATCAGAGAACATGATTGTGATGGTTTATATATGCTTGACCTAGGGAGTAGCAGTATTAGGAGATGTGGCCTTGTGGGAGTAAGTGTGCCACTTGCCTTAGCTGCATGGAAGCCAGTCTTCTGTCTGCCTTTGGATGAGGATATAGAACTCTAAGCTCCTCAAACCCCACATCTGCCTGGATGATTCCAAGCTCCCACCTTGATGATAATGAACTGAACCTCTGATCCTGTAAATAAATGTTGTCCTTATAAGAGTTGCCTTGGACATAGTGATTGTTCACAGCAGTAAAACCCTAACTAAGACAACGGTGATTAGTCACCCTAACTCATAGATAGATGAGTTTTTATGCTGGGCCACAAAGGTAGCATCAGAAGACAAGATCCATGATTCAGAAGTCCTCTATCCATTTATCACTTTGCCTGCATCACTGATGTGGCATATATTTAGAATGTGCTCTACAGCAAGGGGAAAATGCTGGTTTATAGTGTTTGAAGTTTTCATTGATGTAAACTCATCCATTATGACCAACTTCAAGTTACCAAAAAATATACTAATTATAGCATCAAGGCAAGATAACACCTGGTACTACCTGCTCAGGTATGGTACCTTCTATAGTGGACTGGGTTCTCCCATCAGGAATCAGGAAGGTATGCCACAGACTTGCTTACAAGTTAATCTAATGAAGGTGATTCCTTAATTGATGATCCCTCTTTCTAGATGACTCTAGCTTGTGTCATGTTGACACAATACTAACCAGCACATATTGCATGTTTCTCATGTTTCTCTCTCTCTCTCTCTCTCTCTCTCTCTCTCTCTCTCTCTCTCTCTCTCTCTCTCTCTCTCTCTCATACACACACACACACACACACACACACACACCACTATACTGTTGAATTCTTTAGGACAGCAGATGAGCAGGTGTTGTTTGATAATATCTAGGGAAATCAAGTTTAGTGTTGAGTTGACATTGTTCTTATATTCAGAACCCAAAACTGCTTCACAAGTGACTGAGAATAAAGAGTATGCCAAGATCATAATAGCTTCTTGTGCTTGAGAACCTATAAAAAGCTTATCATTGCTTCTGAACAGTTCATGACATAGAGGTTCTTATATTCATCTAGAAAGTTGGAGACTTTGATAGACAATGGGACATGTAGATGTTCATTTCATTCCTCAGCTTGTGAGTGTTAGGAAACCATCAGAAATTCTTTGTATAAAAGACTTAGATAATTTACATAAATCAATTTGTTGTTAATAATATCTATGATAATAACCCACTTTAACTGAGGTAGAAGGTAGATGGAATAGGAAAGCACAGAGAGTTGCACACTCTCATCTCAATAAAATCTTGTGAAAGTAACCAGGTGACTGGAAGGATGACTTTCCCCTTTACCTCTACCCTATATTGCAGTAAATCCTAGTTTAGGACTTCCTGTCTCAGAGAACTGTTGTAGTGCACGGAGAAATGATATATCTTCAAGAGATCTTCCAAGGAGGGCAGATAGATTGGTGAATTCCTTTATCTAGATTAGGATGTTCATGCATGAAAGAAGTTGTATTTTTCACATTAAGAATTTGACTAAAATTGAAAAACATTCAACTTCACCTCATTAATTCTTTCAGTTCCAGGTTGTTTCTGTGTGTAACACTCCTGGTCATCTAAGAAGAGTTTACTGTTGCATTATATGAAACATTTACATTATTTAAAACTGCAGGTGAGAAGGAATAAAATGAAAAGGAATAACTAAAGCATGGGACCTGTGTTGGATAAGCCTCATAACAACACAAGCCTGCCACACAGGCCTAAGAATAAGCAAACAAGATGTTAACTATCATAAGAGCTGGCAGGTCAGGAAGACATAAAAATCATAGATATGGAGGAGGAACAAGTCTGGGCCCGAAAGACGTGTCCTTGGGCAGGCTCTGAATAATGGACCATCTGGTTCCTTAGATATGGTTCGAGGCCAGCAGAAAAACTGTTGACTCAGGACTATACCACCCACTGCTTCTGGGAATTACCCGCCCTGGACCACTCATCCCACCTCATACCACATTTATTTTTTTAAAGTAGCCAATTATGTATAGGCTATGCTAATTCCTTTGTTCCCCTAGACCTCCTTCCTATAAAAACCCCTAACCCCTGAGCCTCAGGGTCGATCCCTCTGTCTCCTGCGTGAGATATGGGTCCACCCGGAGCTCCGACATTAAAACTACCTCATGTGTGTTTACATCAAGATGGTCTCTCGTGTTTCCTTGGGTGCGCGCTCTCCTGGGACTTGAGTGAGGGTCTCCCTTTGGAGGTCTTTCACAGGGACAAGTGGTCAGGCACCAAGACCTCTATTCTAGAGTAAGATGACTCTGCTCATGTAGATTAATGTCAAGTACTCCTATGACATCATCCAGTATGCTAAAATGGTCATCAGAAATATAAATATCTTTGCTCCCAATATTTCATACAACTTTTATAGTTTTTATAGTTGTCTTTGAAGCACAACAGAAAATTTTTCTATTTTGCTATAGAAAATTTAGAAAACTTGGTGAACAACCAAGTGTTTTCACCACCACATTTCCTAGCTCTGATCTCAAGGAGAGTTGGGGGAAGGGTGTCAAGAAATTCCAACTACATGATGTGAAATCTCAAGGAATAAAATTGTTACTAAAAAGTTAAAAAGTTCGATGATAGCTGTCAGTGACATCTGTCTCTTGAGAACAGTGGATAAGGTTCATATCACTTCTGCTCATCTTAGGTTTTTAATGATAGCACATGTGATTTTTTTTCTGGTAATGATCTCTGCTTTCATATATTGCCCTCCAAAAAGGCTCTGAAGTTGATCTAAAATTTTAAAGAGAGAAATTAATTATTCTATACAAAAATCCCTTTGAATTCTGCTTATATTCTCAAATATGTGCCTTTCCCAAGTTGTTAAGATAATTGTATATACTGGAGGATTCTTTAATGCTTAGAAGTTTTACATTTTCCTAAGGAATTCAGAACACTTGGTATTTTAAGTAGTCATTAATTGCAATGCCTAGAGTATAAAACAACAACATAAGTAAACAGAACACATGCCGTGGGAACAACTAGTGAATTCCTCTGAGGAAGTAGGGAAGTGCAGGTCTTTTCATGGCTTTGAGTAAAAGAGTTTATGTGGGAGGAATTGGTTTTAGTATGAATATGAAGTAGATCATGAAGTAGAATTTTTTCAAAGCGAATTATTTTATTCAGATTGTTCTAAATATTTCATGTTTGACTAATTATTAACAAATTGTATGCTTACTTCTTAGAATATGAAAAAAATCATGAAATATAGGGAACATAGCAATCCCACATGACTACTTTGCCTTTCCATTAGAATGATTAAAGTAGATTGTTCTGGCTGTTATAAACTACATTCTTCTGCCTTGGTTTTAATAAATTCATTACAGTTTTATGATTTATTTACTTTTTAGGGTTATGAGTGTTTTACCTGCAAGAATAAGTGTGTACCATGTTTGTGCAATGTAACCTCCCTCAGCCAAAGCTGCCTGAATCCGGACCTCGCCTTGCCACAAAACAGACACGCTATCCTGGGTGAGGCTTCCAGCGATAAACAAAGCTCTTTTGTTCTGCCACTTCGCTGTTCCTCCTAGGAGCTACGCTTTGCTGAGCTGCTTCCCCTGCCTCCTAGCATCAAGATGCTAATTTGGCCACAGGATCCTGGCTGACTGGGGGAGGGGTTATCCCTGCCTGCTTGATTAGCAGATTGATAATAGACATTGGACCTTGATCAGAAACCATGACTCGGTCTCATTTTTTCCTTCGCCATCCGATTCCATTATTTTCCTAGGTCTCTCTCCTCTCTTCCAGAGACCCAGTTTGTGTGTAGACACTGGCGGCTGCAACAATGCAGCACCTGAGAAGGCTAAAAGAGGTCAACAGATCCCTTTGGAACTGGAGTTACAGATGAATGTGATCAGTCACAGAGGTACTAAGAACCAAACTTTGGTCATCTACAAGAGCAGAAAGTGCTCTTAACTACTGAGCCATCTTTGTGACTTCTGAAAGTTCATTACTTTAAATGTGTAACTTCTTGTTTTTACTCCTTCTATTATATCCCCTCAGCTTAACAATGGACTTTAGTTTCTACATGTCCATTTTCACAATCTAGGTGAAATTAATACTGCAATTGTAATCTAATCTGGTGTTCGCTTGAGAATAAATATCACTTAAATTTTATGTTTAGTCGTGATAAGAATTTACAAGTTATTTGAGTAGTTTAATAATTTTAATATTATATATATTTGAATATAAATCTCATATATTGTTATGACCATTTCCATAAAAATCTATCATTTCAAAATTCCAATAATCTCTTTATTAGTGTCTCTAATTTGGATTATTTTAAGCACTATTATTATTCAAAAATATCTTTTTTTCTTCAACATATTTTGGCTTATATTGAAGACAATAAAATGAAACTGAGCACTTATTTGTGTATAATAGTTTATACTGCTTATTTTTTCTTAATTTGGTAGGTTGGCATTTAATTCCTAAAGATGACTGTACAAGAGTATTTGTTTACTCCCATACAGCCAAACAAACTCCCAGGATTCAGATTCTTCTATCAAAAAAACTGTACTTGAATGCATAATGCAAAATCACTACTGCCAGAAGACATTTCTAATAGAAGACTAGGAAATAGTCTTGAACGCACTTGGGTTTCTTTTGATTACCAGGAATCTGAAATAAAAAGACTTTTCAACCCAACAGTTAGCTAGTTGAGCTTTTTAACCATGGAATCGATATGATACATTTTAAATATCTGAAGAAATACATTTTAATGAATTTTGGGATTGTAGTATTTTTTAATATAGTTTGTCTGCTTAAATTTTTTCTCCCATTCAGTTGTAACATTCTTTATTAATAAATGCAGGAATTGTGAATTTTGTTTGACTAATATCATGGCTGCAATTCCTCCCCAATGTCTTCTCTCTTGTGGATTACCATACGTACATACTTGACACCAGTGTAGTGACATGGATCAAACTTGATAAAGCTCCTGCTTTCTAGTATTGGCCTTATTTGTCTTGTCTTTGTCATATCCTCTCTCTCTCTCTCTCTCTCTCTCTCTCTCTCTCTCTCTCTCTCTCCTCCTCCTCCTCCTCCTCCTCCTCCTCCTCCCTCCCTCCCTCCCTCCATTCTTTCTCTTCTTTCTTAATTTTCATTTTTTTGTTTTCTCAAATGAATAACTTTGGATAGGTTGACATTTCCTCTCTGACTTTGCCTTTTTTCATATATGAAGAGAGACTATTAACCATTCTATCCACCTCAAAAGACACTGCTTTAGCAAGTCTAGCATTTTGCAAGGTAAGATTTTATAGTAACATGAATAGCTCTGGTCAATATGTAGTTCCTATTCCACTGAAATTTCTTCCCAAAATAGACATAAGCAAGGAGAATAAAAAGCAGAAATGTGTGAAGTGGAAATGCAGCTTTAATCAATAATAACATATTGACTAGTTGGCATGCACTTTCCTACTGTGGTGTGGAAATTAGAAATGAAGACACAATTCCACCCAAGGAAAGCATTAAAATCTTTGTAATGTATGCATCAAACTCTTATCAAGCACTTGCTCCCCCATGGTGGAAACCAGACTAAATACTTTGTTTCCTGCATACTTTACAACCATTGTATGAAGTTTGTAGTATCCCCAAACACAAGGTAGAGGGAAAAATTCTGTGCCTGCTTTTAAAAATCTTGATATGTGTAGTTGTCTCTTGATGAACCTGTCATACATAATATTTCCTGAGTCATATTCCTAAGGATTCTGACTCAGTAACTCTTAAATTCACCTTAATAATTTTCCATGTTATGTAATTCTTCTGGTTACCAGAATCAGGTAATGTATGAGCCATTTGATGAAGCCCGGGATTCTATGTGCATAGGGATCCTGGAAGCCAGATTTTCAAATATATCAGACTAGAAATACCATATGAAACATGGGCTAAGAATAGAGGATCCCAGGCTTTCTTTGTGGTTATTCTGACTCAATAATCTGAACTGAACTCAAGAATCTGTATTCTCTTTGTCTTAGGTAATTTCGAAAGTTGGGCAGGTTTAAGTGTGTGGTTTAAGGTAACTAACTACAATTACCTAGTAGCAACAAAAGGATAAATGAAGCCCGATTCCCTAGATCCTCAAGCCAGAGCTCATCAGACCATTATTGTCCAGAAGAGCTAACTCTGGGGTCTGCAATGCATTGTTAGTCTACCCTGTCTAACAAGTTCTCTTCCTACACACAGGTACTTCTGACTTCCTTGGCTCAGCCTCACAACTCCCAGTGTTGAGTTCAACACAAAGCCCTTGCAGCATGGAAATTGTAAACCACAACAACTCCACGTCAAGTCTAGTGAAGAGTAAAAAGAAATCCATGGAAACCGTTGTCACAGTCACAGGAACTGCTTATCCAGCTGCAGGAAGCAAACAAATCCACTGTAACATTAGCTCAGGCAGAAGGTTCCAGCTCATTGAGAGCAAGCTCATTTGTTTTCACATTAAGGCTCATCCAAGCCTACCTGGGCTGTGCTTACTAGGTTATAGTAGTGCCAGGGCAGAGCTGGGTAGAGGTGATAGATTTATGACACACTGCCTTGATGACATATTTACCAGGCTTTGCCTGCAGGAGCCAGAGTCCAGGAGCTGGAAGATGAGAGTACTTACTGGAAACTGAGCCCACTGGGAAAAAAAAAAAAAAAAAAAAAAAAAAAAAAAAACAGGTAAGAGGAAAGTGGTGAGAGAAGCTCCCCTCCCCCACAGAATGTGTGCTTTAGAGAGCAGTGATTTCTATTGATAGAAGTTGCAGAGATGGGAAACTGTTGTATTGAGAGGCAGGGGGAAGAGGTAGGAAGGGAATCAACTTTGGCTTCTAAACACTGACTGGATAGATGTGAGGAAGTGACAACTTACTGAGTTTCATATTTCACATTTAAGAAATATGATTACATTTATTCTACCTCACGGGGTTGGTAAACATGAAACATCAGAGAAATGCAAGGATGCATCATCATGCAGCTCAGTATTAGAAACATTCACATATCCTGTATGTCAAGATGAGCCTGTGCTTAATTCTGGCTGTGTCCTATTTAAAGTATAGGAGTTCCACAATATAAAACATGCCAAGGACAGTTCTGTTTGAATGGTTTCTGCCTATTGATAGAGAAGCAAGAAAGCAGGAAAATACAAATTGTTATGCAAATCATACATCAAGATAGATTTTTTTCATTGATTGTTCTTGAAACCCTTATGTTAGAAACTACTACCTGTATGGTTAGATACTAACTTATGGTAACTAAGAACTGAAAATTTAAGTTATATGTCCCAGTCTCATAGATTATTTGAGCCATGCTGGAGACAGATTAGGTATTCAACAAATATATTTTACAGTATTCCCAAACTAGAACTCCATTTTTCTGTAATGATCCACATTTAGATGGTAGCTTTTCTTTGTTCTGAGAATTTACTCATGCAAGTCTCTTCACTTTACATTTTCTCTGTTAGCCACTGCCGTGTGAAAATCTTCTTGGGAATATAAAGGTCAGACAAATTTCATGTCTTTGGTAGTTAGATACTATGGGTTAAGATATATGTGTTGTCCTTTTTATTGTCAAATTTACATCCTAACTGAAAGTCACTTGGGAACAGGGATTCTCATTTGAAGGATTGCTCAGAGCAGATTAATGTGTCCATGCCGGTGGAGAATTGTCTTGATTGTTGATTGGTGTGTGTGGGTCTGTGCACAGAAATGTTTGCCACAGATGCCTGGGTATGATAAGTATATTCAACTCTCCAGAGGGATGAGCACAGGTGACATTCCGTAATATGGATCGCTCTGTGTGCATGTCTGAGAGGAAGAGGTCTACTTAAGCTGTTGTGGTCGAAGAAGCACACATATTCTCTTTGGAGACACTATAACTCACTTGATCACAGACTTAGATGGCTTGATAGAGTAGTCAGCCACAGAGATCTTTCTTTCTCCATCTCCCCGGATTTGAATTAGAAATATATGTCACTATACTTGACTTTTTACATGGTTTGTGAGCATTGAATTTAGATTCTCATGTTTGGATGTTAAGGAGTTCATTGTGTGACCTGTCTCCCTGCCCTAGCTGTCTAAGGCTTGTTCTAGTTTGCATTCTACTGTTGTGATAAACATGATAACTAAAAACAACATGGAAAGGAAATGGTTTATTTCAACTTATTCTTCCACCTAGAGGTCTAATACTGAAGGAAACTGTGGCAGAAACTCATCTCATACATGAACTGTGGAGGAAAGAGGTTGCTGACTCTCTCCCTCTGGCTTATAATCACCCATTTTTTATGCTTCCTAGGACCATTCACTCATAGATAAAAACACTCACAACGAGCTGGACCATCCTCATCAATTAACAATCAAAGTAATTCCTCAGCTGGATGATTCTTCAACTGACCTTCCATTTCCAAGAGATCCTTGGTTATATCAAATTAGCATAAAAGTTTGGTATGCTGCTGTAACTTCAATTTGACATGCAAGCTCCATTTTATTACAGAGCTGTATAAGAAACAGGAGACACAGCAGTGACAGTGGCTCATGTGGAGAAGCCAAAATTAAAATTCATTTTTAGAAATGTATCCATTCCCTGCCTCAGATGTGTGCAAATATTAATCAGAAGACCACCACATTAGGAGTGAGTGTGATTAGCATAATGTGGCCTGGTGGATTAATTCTCTCTGAGCAACCAAAGGTAAAACTGTTTTCCTTTCTCACGAATCCTCTCTAATAGATGCACAGTTGCCAATAGAAGTTAGTTTTTTTTCTACATTGTAATCAATTTATCTGGAGAACTCTCTCCTTAAACATAGATGTAAGGATAGATAGTATACCTAATTACTCCCTGTACTAGCATGAAACTTTCATTTCCAGAACCAGATAAAACAAACATTACTTATCCAGTCTTTTTTTTTTTCTTTCAGAAAATCTATGGTCACATTGTGATCATCTGTTGCTCTGAGGCATGTGACCCAAGCAAATGGTTCTTTCTTTAATTTGCCTTCACGTTTCTAGGAAAATGGGCCAAATATCACTCTACTTTTAAAAGTGGTATGTTTTGGAAATCAGTCTGTCAATGTAAGTAAAAACTTTTGACATATTTAATATTTCAGCCTGAAATTTTGTATCTAGAATTTATCTTAAAGAGAGTTAATTGTTCTATATACAGAAACCACACTGTGTATATTGAGTATTAAATAATCTGAAATTATAAGAGTAATAGGGAAAAATGTGGAGTGGCTGTACATGGTATTATTGTTTAATAAAATGATGCATAGACTTTCAAATTCTATTTGCAAAAATAACAAAACATTGGGATGACATGGAAATGCCTATGGCACAGAAATAACAATGGTAATATCAACATACCTTGAACTCAATAATTAGTCTAATGATATATATATTTATATATGTATATATACATATATGTATATACACACACACACACACACATATGTTTTGGTTTTTTCTTTCCTTTGATTGAAATAATATTCTTGGATTCTGACCACAGTCTCCCATCTCTCCATTCTTCCTGCTAACTTCTCCCCCTTCTCCCCCATATCTATACCCCTTCCTTTTCCTCTCCAGAAAAGAGTTGGCCTCCAAGAGTTGACAGTCCAACAAGACATAACATGATACAACAAGACAGTGCAAAAGCCCAGATATCTAGGCTAGACAAGGCAGTACAATAGGAGGAAAAGAGTCCCAAGAACAGGCAAAAGAATCAGAGACACACACATTCCCACTGTTTTGGAATGCTACAAAATCACCAAGCCAATAGCCATAGCAGAATCGCAGGAGAGCCGATGCAAATGGTCTAAGAAAGAAATCAAGGAAGCATCACTCTTCACAACAGCAGCAAGCATAGAATATATATGCAATACTGAGTCCTTACTCAGATCCCAGTGAAGTAGACTCTTGTTACTAGTATCTCCACCTATCAAGAGAGAAAACAAAGCCTGCCTGTGGTTATTGTGGTTTATTTTTCATCACAGATTCAGGTGCATACTTTAACTTGAGCCCACCTTCAAGTCATCATATGATTAAAACGTTCTCAACTCAGGAAAGTATTTTCTACACAGTGAGGTATACAATTGAAATGTTGGCTACATGGGAAGCTAAGGCTTGAGTATTTAGAATGGAAGACTAGCCCTGTCTTAAAATTAAAATAAAGAGGTGCTTTGGAATGTAGCTCAGTGGCAAAGTGTTTGCTTAGCTTGCAGGAGTCCCTGGATGCTACAGAAGAATGAACTCAGAAACTGGAAAACATTCAGGGGAGAGCATGCATGACATTCCAATTGTCTTCCCTCAGTGAAGGGGTACAGGCAAAGCTCAGTTATCCTAGTCATAATATATACTGACACGTGTGCAATATTGTTATACAGGGAAGTTCACCTGAGACCTGGTGCCCAGGGTTTTTAATGGGAATCACTGGCATCTGTTTAGGCTGTCTTAATCACCCAGTTGCAGCCATAGTAGGTGCCAGGATGCTAGAGCTTGTTCCAAGGCCTCTACTATAAGTAACATTGTGTAGCATGGGCCAACACACACACACATTCAATGATACTCTTACCAGACAGCTTTGTCTAAGGGCTTAGTGCTTATTTCCAGGTCTTGATATTGATCCATTTGTTTCTATTATCAGAGCAGAATATGAATACATGAGACTTGCTGATTTAATATCTTACTCAAATGATCATACAAGTAGACAAAATTCCAGAACCTAAATACTCAACTGTTTTGGATCTTACAAAGCATAGAGCTATTGTCTTTTACTGAATAACTTTTATGACCAAGACCTGAGCTAGATATATGGCCATGAGATGGAAAATAGTTGTTTCTGTTTAAGCAAAATAGACTATGAGCAAGTTCATGCTGCTGGTGACGGTGAGCACACAAACACAGTGAGAATGATAAGGAGAGAAACACTAAGATGTAATAGTTGAAACAGGTATTAAATTATGACAGGAGTTAAAATAGTTCCTGGAAAATGTGGGGGTGGGTTAGAAGCATGTTAGACTTTAGATATTAGAAGTGATCAAAAGATTAGGCCTGACAACTACACGTGTATCTAAAATTCTTCCAAAATAGTTGAAGTAAAAAGGGAAGAAAATCAAAAGATGATTTTGCCATGTCCAGAGAACACTTGTAGATGCATTTGGGAGCTTATAGTAGGAGCTATTGCTGCACAAGAGCCAACCATTTAACATTCTAGCTTCAAAAAGGGAGGGCTTATGAGCCTTCAATCCCAACCCATAGATATTGAAAATTAATGCCTTCTGGTGAAGGAAGAGTAATTTTTCCTTAAGGGAATTTCAGGATAGGTTGACTATGCTCCAGTTGATGACTATACAACTATGAATATATAGGCATCAAAAACTGAGCTGGGTAAGTGTGAAGAAGAAAGAAGACGATAGTAAAGATGGAGATGAGGAAGAGGAGAAGGAGGTGGGGGAGGAAGGAGGAAGAAGAGGAACAAGAAAAAGGAGGAAGAACAAGGAGAGGGAGGAGGAAGAACAGAAGAGGAAGGGGAGGAGGAGGAAGATGAGGAGTAAGGAGGAGAAGGAAGAGAAGGAGAGGGAGGGGAGGAGAATTCAGTGGTCTGGAGAGATGAGTCAGCAATTAAGAGCATTGGTTGCTCTTCTAGACAACCATGGTTCAATTTCCAGGACCCACATGGTGCCTTATAATAATCTGTAGTTCCTGGATATTAAATGTTCTCTTCTAGTCTCTGTGGATCCCCAACAAACAAGCAGTACATAATTATACATGCAGACAAAACAGCCATACCTATAAAGAAAAAGTTAAAAGAGGACAGAAAGTATTGTTTAAAAAAATGGTAAGAGGGGGAAGAGTTAGAGGGAGGAATGAAGGTGATTGTAATCAAAATACATTATGTACATTATGAAATTCTCAAATAATTAATAAATCATTACATATTGTAATTCTAAAAGACATGAACAGATCATTAAGAAGCGTTTATGTTTCATAAAATACATAGTTAGGCTTTAAGACACATGAGTTCTGCAGAACATTTAAATCCTTAATGTAAGATGTTTATATTTCTACTTTATTGAAGTAAGGCTAGAAACTGAGAGAAGCTTAGACTAACTAAGCCTTTTCTACTGTGTGGACATGTGCTTGTGTATGTGTACGTAGAGTATATATGTGTATAGTACTACATTCTCATGAGAGTACAAATATACAACTCAAGTGTGTGAATGTAGAAGACACAGAAGACTGCTCAGTATTTTTGGATCACTTTCCACCTTATTGCCTTTAGAAAAAAATCTCTCGTTGAACATGAAGGCTGCTTTTGCAGCTCTCCTAATTGTCCAGCAAGCTCTTAGAATTCACCTGGATCTTCCAAGCAATAGTAAAGTTACATGTATGTCTAAGTCTGACAATGTTTTTACATGAGTACTGGAGATTCAAACACATGTCCTCTTTCTTACAGAGCAAACACTATTATTATTATTATTATTATTATTATTATTATTCATTTATTTATTATATGTAAGTACACTGTAGCTCTCTTCAGACACAGCAGTAGAGGGCGTCAGATCTCTTTACAGATGAGCCACCATGTGGTCGCTGGGATTTGAACTCAGGACCTTTGGAAGAGCAGTTGGTGCTATTAACCACTGACCCATCTCTCCAGCCCCTATTATTATTATTATTATTATTAGTAGTAGTAGTAGTAGTAGTAGTAGTAGTAGTAGTAGTAGTAGTA
>JADRCD010231400.1:19250-24250 GCA_019843815.1 Montemys delectorum
TAGTAGTAGTAGTAGTAGTAGTAGTAGTAGTAGTAGTAGTAGTAGTAGTATTTAGTTATGAACTTCTATGGCTGCTTGATACCTTTGGAATTTTGATGATGATTGTACTGAATTTGGGTAAGACAGCCATTTTCACAGTGTGCACTCTCCTGACTATGAACATGGGAGGTCATCCTTTCTTTCAGTGTCACCTCCAATTTCTTATTTCTTTTCTTTTCTTTGTTTTGGTTTTTCGAGACAGGGTTTCTCTGTATAGCGCTGGCTGTCCTGGAACTCACTCTGTAGACCAGGCTGGCCTCGAACTCAGAAATCCACCTGCCTCTGCCTTCCAAGTACTGGGATTAAAGGTGTGTGCCACCACTGCCCGGCCAGTTTCTTTTTTCATGTTCACTGTTTTCATTAAGAAGATGGTTCACCTTTTTAGTTAGGGTTAATTCTGTATTTTAAGCAATTATAAAAAGAGATTTCCTATCTAATTTTTCTCATATATAAATAATTGTTATATAGAAAAGTTCCAGATTTTGTATATTAATTTTGTATCTTAATATGCTATTTTAAATATTTTTGATGTAAAAGTTTTAGGGTGGAATCCTTTAGGCCTTTCAAGTATTGGATTAGATTACTTGCAAATCAAGATAATTTGATTTCTTCCTTCCATATTTGTGACTCATATTTTTCTGTCTCATTGGTCTAAGACTTCAAATACATTATTCAGTATAAGTGGAGAAGCCAAACAGTTTTTTACTCCCAGTTTAAGGGAAAATATTTTTCCTTTACTGAGTGAAATATAGTTTATAGGTTTTTGTTGCGCTAATTTTATGATCATGTTGTACGATCTTATCTTTCTAGCTTCTTTAGAGCTTTTTACCAAGAACTGATATTGAACTTCATTAGGAGCTTTGTCTGTATGTGTTGAAATGGACATGTACTTTTTATCCTTGATTTTACTTGTGCATTTTATTGTGTTTACTGCTTTGAAAATTGTTACCCTTGCTTTCGACACTGAACAGGCAAATGCATATCATCACAAGGGACTAAGCATTGAGAGAAGCCTATAGGAGATTACAGGCTTCTGTGTCAGAGAGATACTTTGATCATCTGTAATACGTATAGCCACTGGGGTGGGGGTACTGTTAATGAGAGAGTGGGACAAGGGGAGATGGGAATTATCTGCAGTGCTAAAACTTAATGGACAATGGTCTACTATGTAGGCCAAGCTGGCCTCAAACTTGAAACTTCTTGTGTCAGCTTCTCCAAATGCTAGAATTAAAAGTAAGTGGCATTACAGCCCACTTTACAGGTAGTTTTTGAACACAAAGTAGAATTATCTCAATAATAAAAAAAAACCTTGAAATTAAAAAAAAAAATATACCACACAATACCTCTCAACACACATGAGACCAAAATGTCAATAAAGAATAATCCCCTGTGATGCTGGAATACTGAGATCTAGTACTGTTTCACGAAGATGCCAACTGACCCTGAAAAGAATTGAATTTGGTACCTGGAAGGTGGTTGCTATTAAAAATATGGTAAAACAAAATGAAAAAGAAAGCAAAAGGCATCAGCTTGACCTAGGTGCCTATCCCGTTGCAGTTTGTAGATGCGGTATATGACAAGCAGCAGTTAAGAGCTAGCTGGACAGGCAGAGATCCATTCCACACAGCGCAACATTTGGGAAAATCATGATGCATTTGGAAGTGGGGCTGTGTTTCTTATGAGCCGAAAAGAAGTTATAAACAGATTTTTATTAGTGTCTGTTTGCCTTTTGTGTGTGTTTGGCAAGTAATAAATAAAAAGAAAAAAGTTTTGGGGAAAGAACTAGCTCATTGGCAAGCAATAGAGAAGGAAATGTCCAGGTCCAGGGACTGAGCTGTAGTAAACTGTAAAAGCTAAAAGCCAGACATTTCTATGCCTAAGCATAGAAAAGATGTCATTTTATTAATTTTCAACTATTATTAATTTTCTTGGATCTGTGTTTTTCCATCATGTATATTTGTGTACCACATGTGTGTGTGTGGTGCCTATAGAGGTTAGAAGAGGGCATCAGACCCATTATAACTAGAGTTACAGATGGTTGTGAACCACTTTTTGAATGCTGGGAACAGAACCTTGGTCATATGGAAAAATCAGCCAATCCCACTGTTATACTATTAAAAGGCTTTGTGTGAAAGGCCCTCTAACACTTCTCAGTTGCACAAAAATATCATCTCAGTAAAGATCAGAATATAGTTGAGGCCTTTTCATAATTCTTTCAGAAACCCTCAAACATCTATTACCCTTGGGTCAAGAAAGAACGGTACCTTATAACACAGACACAAGGAAACATATCTGAGTGGAGAACCATGACATATAAAAAAAAAACTGTGTAACACAAGAGGTTACATGGTGGAAGATAAAGAGCCAGTAAAATATTTAAGGAAACCATTTTGTCAAATGTACTAATAAATTAATGATAGAATAAAAATAATGATAGAATCATTAAAAGTAAAATGATAGATCAATAAAAATAATGATAGAATATGGGGAAAAGATTAAAAATAAGGCTGCATTCCTCATTGTCCCATCAATGATGCTTAAGTTTTCCATCAGGAAATATTCCATTCTCTTTATTTGCGTCATTTGTGGCCAAGGATGGCTTTAGGTAATAAGGCATACTTTCAGCTGCAAGACCAGTAGCCTTAGAGGTAATAAAACAGGAAACTATCTTCCTGACAGCAGAAAGGAGATGTAGAGAGGAACTAGTGCCCTGTCTTAAGGTAGACAACTTTACAAAAAATCAATCTAACAAGAATTTGACTTGACTTAGCATAGATGAGGAGCAAATACATGCTTGTTTCTTAATAAATGCAAACATTCTTCACCAAATTGATGAATGGTCTCCTTGAAAAGGTATCTAACTTTGTATTCAGGAACACTGAACCATAAAGAACAGTATCTGACTTTATGGAGAGATGATGTATCCAAATTCAACCAATTCTCTAATGTTTTTAGACCATGGAGTTAAATTATACCTCTTGAGAAGAAGGAAAACATGGTCATTTGTGCTCTAAGCTCTCCAATGGGATCTTTTTCCTTTCCTGCCAACCATAAAATAGAACTGTATGTTTCAAAGACGTCTTTAAAACACACCAGAGACAGCTCTGAAAGACAAGGTACCTAGATGCCGGCCTGGACCACGACTAACCCACTATGCCCAACTTGAAATAAGATAAGCAAAGGAAACCACTTTTCAGTATATATGTGCTATAGAAATGGAAGGGCTTATTCTGATTAATACAAAGGGACAAGATAAGATAAAGAGGTCAATATCTCATTAATGCTGAAAGATTAATAAGGCAATTGTGCATATGTCTAACAGTAGAAAAGAAGTCTAAGATAATCACTAAATCTTTATTACTATTTCCTTTGAAAGGTACATGCTAATTCATTGAAATCTAGGCTACATAGGGGCTTGTTTGACCTATGAAATCATCAAGTGAATTTAATCATAAAAGCTTTGCAACTTTTCTGCCTTCACTCTAGGAGTAGTTTGCCCCAAAGCTCTATGAGATTATACCTGAGCTCTGACTGCCCTGAGATGATCATGTAGAGAGGCCACATGCCCATGCTGTGAGAGAAAGTGCTTCTGAGCCTTCTAGCCATCCCCTGTGAGGTATCAACCACATGTGTGAAGCCTTCATGGCCCCTCCAGGCCAGTGCATCTGCCAGCTGGATATCCCAGAGTGTCTGCTGTCAAGAATAGACTGGGTAGAAGAAGAAGCATTCTGGCAAGTTGGCCCTCTGGGGAAAAGTTAAAAACAGATTTTCTTGTTTACTCATTTCAGTGGTGCAAATGTCTCTACCCCATCTAGTTTCAAGCATCTGAAAGTTTACTGTACAGTACATACATACTTTCTGAATATTTAAAAATGGATTCTCCTGAGCTGAGGCAGGCCAGCTCCAGAATGCACAGAAAGATCTGCAACACAACTTTGCTTAAATTCCAGAACAACAGAAATCATTAGATATAACAAATCATTTATGTTTTTAGTTACTATGTTTTGAATAATTTTTTTTATTCAGTGGTAGATGATCAGATCTAAAAAGCATCTTGTATCAATCTTATCCCATTGTGTTCAAAGGAGGGATTAGAATCCAGAGAACAGTGTTATATAAAATACTTACTGGCCCTAAGGAAAGCTCCAAACTTTTGGAGGAGAAAAGTCTTCAAAGTAGTGCAAATCCAGCATCTTAGTCAACACCACCAGCACTGTCTTTGTAAGAATTTAGTGTGGGCAAAGAAAAACTCATAAAGTTTCATGAGTGAAAATTTATCAAGGTGTCTCAAATTCCAGATGCAAACTGCCATAACCAGAAGACAGATGGAAGAGATTACCTGTGTCCTTATTGTATATTAGTTTCTATAGGATAGGCATGTGGATCTGTTGTGCTCCTACCATTCGGCAAGAAGGAGAATTAGGATGAGATAAGAATAGAGTTTACTCCATTTGTCTTGCTCCATGGACATTAACTTGTATTTTCAGTTAGAGCCATGGCAGGAGAACAGAACAGAGGCTTGTGTATGGAGATTGATCAACTCCCCTTTGATTAGGAAAAATAGGAAGGATCAAAGCTTTGCTCTGTGTTTATAGACTAGTGGGCACTATGGGTGCAAAAAAAAAGACAGAATATCCCAGTAGTCACCAACACAATCTGAATGCAAGTTTCTGAAGCTGTTGGCAGAGTTAAAGAAGCCTACTCTACAGGAGTAAGCACTGAGGACTAGGCTCAGCAAGAGTGGGAGGAGCAGGCATGAGAGCCCAGATACATGCATGGTTATACACATTGTGGACTCAAGTGAAAACATGATGCTATCCTGAGATTAAACAGAAGAAATACTGTTGCCAATGCAAGAAGTCTCTGGGGAGGTCTTCAAGAATACCTGTATAGTTTTTTCCAGCTCTCCACATACCAGGCAAGCACTAAGGCTCCATTTTCCTACCCACCCTGTTATGGAT
>JADRCD010231400.1:29250-33026 GCA_019843815.1 Montemys delectorum
AGATCACCCATAAACCCAGGTCAATTATGGCCAAGCAGCTTTGATGTGAAGATAAGTGGGGGTCCTGGTCACAGTTCCCAAAGCTCTACATCCCAATATGCCCTTACCCATAGGGCACCATGAGAGAAAATAGGACTTGCTTACAATTCTCATTGCTCTTATAGTTTGAACAGTAGGTGTGTTTCTCAGCAACCTCATCTGGAAAACATCTCATGTTAATACAGGCACATGGTACCCGTTACAAGAAGAAATAAGAAAATAAGGATGGATAGATAAGAAAGGATAGAAGGCTGGGCATGTTTAATTCTCAGTAATAACTGCCCCATCCACAAGGGGAGTGAGTCTTCCTTTCATTTCCTGTATAATACCTGTCATACTGTACTGGTTAGTTTTTTGTCAACTTGTTACAGTCTAGAGTCATCTCAAAAGAGAACACATTTAGGGACTGCCTCCATTACATTATCCCGTAGGCAAGTTTATGGGGCATCTTCTTGATTAATGATGGATATGGCGTACTGTGGGTAGTACTCTCTGAGCATGTGATCTTGGAATGAATGAAAAACCAAACTGAGCAAGCTATGGAGACCTAGCTCGTAACCAGTGTCTCTTCAGGGTTTCTGCTTAGCTGTCTGCCTTGTGTTCCTGGCTTGGCTGTCATCCATAATGGACTGTAACCTACAAGATAAATAAATTTTTTCTTCCCCAAGTGGCTTTTGGTCATTGTATTTATCATGGCAACAGAAACCAGACTAATACTCATACCAACCACATTTCACCTTAATGGGGAAATATATGTATGTGTGTATATATATATATATATATATATATATAATATATATATATACACACACACACATACATATGTGTGCATGTGTACGTGCACGTGCACACGCACACACACAAGTTTAAATAACTTGATGTGATTTTTTAAAAAGATTTATTTATTGTTATATGTAAGTACACTGTAGCTGTCTTCAGACACACCAGAAGAGGGCATCAGATCTCATTATGGATAGTTGTGAGCCACCATGTGGTTGCTGGGACTTGAACTCAGGACATTCGCAAGAGCAGTCAGTGCTCTTTCCCGCTGAAAGAAAATGTGATTTAAAATGTGATTTGTTTTAAAGTGAGACTTTCCTTCAACCCTTCACAGTGCAAAGGAATGTATAGCCATCACTAGCTTACAGAGAAAGAAAGCGGTGAGAACCCTGAGAGACACAGGGGCCAGGCCTCTCAAAATTCAAAGTGTTAACAGAAAGAGAAACCCAGGCTGGGGAATGCTGGATGTTTTGCTTGAAGAAGGCACTATAAGGGGAGAGTTCTGAGGGACTAAGGGCAAACATCTCTGAAGTAACCCTGGAAACAGATATAGGAGATATGATACGGATCTTGTCTGAGGTTTCTCCGGCTCCTGGGGAAGAGGGCAGCTCTTCTCCCTGCCACTTGCATATGTACCTTCACAGAGATAGCCATCTTTGAATTACATTTAAATATCATCTAAACAAATGCTTTGAGATTGACTTTTTCTAGTCTGGGACAATAAGACAATTTTTTGGACTAAAGGAATAAAAACTTCTCCATTGTTTCATAACAGTGAATAAGAATTATAAAGTGTCCATGCTAGAAATCTTATAAGGGTTAGAAGGACGCTCAAGAGAGCACAGCACAGGACTCCCAAGATCAGAACATTCAGACCTCATGACCATTACAGAGTATGCAGTTGGAGAATCACACTGGGAAAATCACAACTTTAGGAACTGACTCATCAAATCCAGACACTATTGTGGATGCCAGCATGTGCTGGCAGGACAGGAGCCTGATATAGCTGTCTCCTGAGATGGTCTGACAGTGCCTGACTAATACAGAAGTAGAAGCTCACAGCCATCCATTGGACTGAATATAGGGTCCCCAATTAAGGAGCTAGAGGAAGGACCCAAGGAGCTGAAGGGTTTGCAGCCCCTTAGGATGAACAACAATTTGAAATAACTAGTACCCTCAGAGCTTCCAGGGACTAAACCACCAACCAAAGAGTACACATGGTGGGACTAATGGTTCCAGCAGCATATATAGCAGAGGATGGCCAAGTCCTTCATCAATGGGATGAAAAGTCCTTGGCCCTGTGAAGGTTCTATGCCTCAGTGTAGGGGAATGTCAGGACCAGGAAGCAGGAGAGGGTGGGTTGGTGAGCAGGGGGGAGGAGGGAGGGAACAGGCTTATGTTTTTGTTTTTATTTTTTTACTTTATTTTTTCTTTTTTTCAAAGGGAAAACTGGGAAAGGAGATATCGTATGACATGTAAATAAAGAAAATATCTAATATAAATAAATAAACAAACAAACAAACAAATAAGAAAGTGCAAATATAAAAAAAAAAAAAACCGGACTGGTCTGAGAGATGAAGCTGACTCAATTGTGCCACCTGGTGGCCCTGTGTCATAGAGTGATCAGACTGGAGAGTTTGTTTTTCATTTCTTTAGCCCAAGCAAGGTTGTATCTCTCCTAACAGAAGTCATAGCACATGTCTATTGAGAAAATAAATCTTTATTTTTTTATGAATGAAATGTCAAACTCTATCAGCTGTTTTACATATTGCAATTTCAGTGACCTAATAAAAGGTCTCCTCCTTTTCTAATGTGGGGGCTAAAGAAAGTGGGATCCTGCAAAAACTCTTGCAGCACAGAATGCAGAGGTGAGATTTAGCTATAGCTTCTGACTTCACAGTCTATTCCTTTGCCCTGTGCCCCACTGCCTCAATATCTCAAGGCTATTAGTTTTATGAGGAAATAAATAGTAAACTGACATTCTAAAAGGAAGACAATATATATTTTAAGAAAGATTCTCACTCTCCCGTTTATGGATACATCCATATCCCTATTTTTATGAGGTCACGGTAGGGAGAGACACAACTCCATGCTGAGTTACTTAGGGTGTGACTGCCTATTAAGATGACCACATTGGAACTGAAACACCCTAAAATCGGCAGAAGATAATTGATAGCATCATTGAAAACTCACCCTATCACCTTATAAAATAGGATGATTAAATAATTGAGCAATGACCCTGGATGTACTTAGTTTGCAGGTGTGATCAATGAAATAATGGAGAAATGTGCAGGTGCTTTTTGAGCCCAAACTATTTAACCTTTTTCCCTGTGGAGCAGTACAAAAGCTCACAACTGCAGGGGAGACACCCTGAAATCTCAATGAAGTAATCATTTGTGACACAATTTGATGTGTGTTCAAACATTTTGTTTTTTTCTTTCTTCCCCACCTTGTTGCAACACCAAGGAGAAGTAGAGGACACAGGCTATGCTTCAGAATCACCTGTTCTATCAGTCCATTGGCCAGAGATGGTCATGTGGCCCCTTCTAACTAGAAATAATGCCGGAGTGTAAGCAAGAACAAAGAAAGAACAGAAGAACCCAGAGATCTCTGCACACAAGTCACTGCATTTCTGTGGGTTTTCCTAGAGCTTGATAAAGACATTCAACTTCCTAGAAGCCATTTGAGACATACATTCTCTGTATACCTTGGAGTGGGGCTAGAAAGACACTTAAGCAAGTAACTTAAACAAGCACTGCCCTTACAAAAGACCTGGGCTTCATTCCCAGTATGCTCATGGCAGCTTACAGTTATCAAGCCTATAACCTTGTTTCAGGGACTCCAATACTCTCTTCTGCCCTCCTTGAGCTCTTGCATGCACTTGGTCAGTGAAATGAACTAGATAGAGAAATAGATAGATAGATAGATAGATAGATAGATAGATAGATAGATAGATA
>JADRCD010231400.1:33036-43236 GCA_019843815.1 Montemys delectorum
ATAGATAGATAGATAGATAGATAGATAGATAGATAGATAGATAGATAGACATTTAAAGCTTTCTCTGACTGCTTTGACAAAGTAATGTTGAATATGAAAAAGTAATAATAAATAATGTCTGTCTTCTTTACTATACTAGTACTATGAAGATATCCCCACAACCAAAGTACCTCTTACGAAGAGAAAATACTTTATTGGGGGAATTGCTTGCAGTTTTAGGGAGGATTCCATGATATTCATGATAAGAAGACAGCCATGGGGTTGGAGTGGTAGCCCAGAGCTTATGTGTTGAGACAATAACCATGAAGCTGGTCTATACATGCTGGTCTATAGATTTAGTGACATGTGTTGTCCTGTGATAATGGAAATATGGCAGAGTGGTTTTCATTTCTCATCCTGTCATACTTATTTACTTATGTATGTGTTTATTTATTTATTTAGTGTGTGTGTGTGTGTGTGTGTGTGTGTGTGTGTGTGTGTGTGTAGTCATGAACAGTTGTAAGCCATCTGACAATGGTGCTAGGTACAGAACTCAGGTACTCTGGACAAAAAGCAAGTGCTCTTCATCACTATCACTGAGCCTTACATTCCAAAATGCCTTACCATTATAAACAATCTAGTTATTTAATTACATAGATATTGTTTCCAGAGCCAAATCACTGGGCTTGCCTGTACTTTCTCACAGCCCATGAGGCCCTTTCTCCCTCAAACCACCAGAAAAACCTGTGTTATTAAATGAACACCCAGCCTTGGATGAAAAGGCACAGGACTTCAGCTGGAAGGGGCTTGAGAAAACGAAATGATAACTATGGAACTGTAACATGGATCTCAGCACACACACACACACACACACAAAAAAAAATCTGCAAAGGACCGAGAGAGGGTGCCTCATGGACAGACCCTCAGACTGCAGCAAGTCCTACAGTGTCATGATTACATAAGCCCCTGGACACAACTTTCTAGTAAAACCTCTTGTTTGCTTTGGTATTTAGACAGTTTTGTAGAATTTCTAAGAATCAGAACATAATGAGAAGCTTACATAAAACACAGGAAAAAAATGACACTGTGACGTAATGTGTATGTTCCTTCAAGATTGATAGTTGTGTTGGAAAACTCATCAGAGAGTTTTAAGGGTAGCTGAATAGGCCTGAATTAGAGTCTGGAGTGGAACTCATTAGTAGGGTGATCACCTACCATTATTAAGGGCTTAGGTTCCTTCTCTAGCATTTTGTGGGGGAATAAAAAGTCTGATGTGATAGACATTGACAATGGGCATGACTAACTGAGTGAACTTGACTCAGTGAACAGCTGACACTTCCCCACTTCCCACTTCCCCACTTGCCATAATGGCTAAGCTGATTCTGAACTCTATGGAAAACACGCTGATGTTTAAATTGTTCATTGGGAGCTGAGAAAACATTTGGCATTATTTTGATCTCTACCTTCAAAATGTATTAACTGCTAAGGGGAAAGCACCATGGTAGATTGGCTAAGAAACCATTTTCATTCACTTGGTGGATCATTACAAAGCTATGAAGTCATGAATATACATAAAGAATTATATGAGAATGTCATGGTAACTGAAAAAAATCAGGACACAGTTAATACACAGTCAATATATATTAACTATAAATATGTACACAATGAAAAATAAACCGAGACTAAAATTCAACCCTCCCATTAGAATGGTTAGATTAGGAAAGCTGCGTATTTTTCTTTCCTTTTCAAGATTCCTGTACAACAATGGCCTCGATCGTTGGAATAATAGCATTATTACCACTCTAATTTGTCACCAAGGCCTCGTACTGATCACTCTTCTCATTGCTGCATCCATTGCCTGGCAAGAATCAATTTAAGGGAACAAAATTATGTTGGCTCCCAGTTTGAGATTGTCCAATGATGGTAAGGAAGCATGGTGACGGGAGTGGCTCCCTTCTGCAGGGTGAGGACATTCTCAGACCTCCACATTCTAGAAGCAGAACTGACTTTTTCCACTATCCTTTCTTGCCATGCTCAGTCCCTAACCTGTGGTGTCACACATTTTCAAGATGGATCCTCTTTCCTCAGTTAAATCCCTCTAGAAATGTTCTTACAGAATCAGCCAGGTAGGTGTCTCCTTATTAATTCCAAGTCTGGTTGATTGACTATGAAGATGAACCATTATAAGTCCAGCAACATACAATAGTATAGGAAACCATAAATATACTACATGTATTTAAATTATATACTATATATGCTATGTACATATAGTATTCTACATGCAATGTTTTATTTTAATTTACTAAAAAAAAAAAATAATAATAATTGCCTGAATGTGAAGTCCCTTACTTTGCCATGGCTGCTCAAAAGGATCAACCACATTGGACTATATCATGGAAATGGTCAACTCACATGCCATCACTATCAAATGTGATTTAAAGAAATTAGTCAGTATAGGTTTTATCTAAGCTACCATTAGAGCACACACGAGTGTATGTATAATAGATATACATTACCATGTGGATATTTACACGGAATTCAATTTATAACACACATATCTCTGTCTCTCTATGTCTCTGTCTCTCTCACACACATTCTCTCTCTCCCTCCCGCCCCCTCTCTCTAACACACACACACAGATACACACACACAAATATACACACATAGCTGTATTCTTCAATGAAATTTAAATTTAGGGAAAGGAATTTCCCTATGCCATTGAGATATTTTCCTACCTTTCGGCTATTTTCTTAAAAACCAAATGCTATGAAACAATCTCAAAAATTCAGCTGAGCAGTTGCGTTGGCTCCTGGCAATGCCCTTGTTCCCTTCTCCCAGCACTTTCCAGCTGTCTCCAGAGGAGATGGAGCACTGAGCCTTGGGTAATGCTCCACTGAGCTTTGGGATGATCTCATTAGTTACAAGCCATGTGCAGTAAAGTGCTAACCAGGCAAGCTGGGGAGCAATGACTGGAGGGTGATAAAACACTCATTAAGTCAGCTCACCTGCATGGCCTCACACATTTTCGGATCCCTGGGATAAATGCATATACACTAGCCTGAAATAGTGGGAGAGTTGGTCCTGCAGTGGGAAGAATCTCAGAATCCATTCTACACTCACCCCTTAATCTTTGGGGTGTTCTTGGGATAAGGTGGATTGGAGGTGTGTTGTATATCACATACAGCCAGCTGCCCTGAGGAGAGTGGATATTATCAAACTGACAGAGACAGAAAGCAGGAAAGTATGGGAGCCACAGCAGCCCAGGGCTGTCTTATGTCTGTCTGCTGTTAAAAGGAAAGAAAGAAAGAGAAAGGGAGAAAGGAAGTATGGTGGTAAGAAAAGTATACATCTCAAAATGTCCAAGTTTTCAGCAGCATTCAAAAATTCTCCCTTTAAATATCTTGACCAAACAAAGCACTCTTCTTAACCTGAATATACTTATAAATGAGAAGAGGAAGATAAAAGATTACAACTTGACTATCTAGGGGGAGATAAGAAATGCTGTTGTCAGCTGGGCAGTGGGGGCACACACCTTTGATCCCAGCACTCAGGAGGCAGAGGCAGGTGGGTTTCTGAGTTTGAGGCCAGCCTGGTCTACAGAGTGAGTTTCAGGACAGCCAGGGCTATACAGAGAAACCCTGTCTCAAAAAATACAAAATTAAAAAAAAAAAAAAAAACAACGCTGTTGTTCGCTAACTAAACCTACTTTAGGCTCAACAGAAGTTATAGATTTTCATCTCATAGTTTAATTATAATTGCAGAAAAGTGATCAGTGTTTGATTATTCTCACCATTCATTCATGCATGCATACATCCAAGACACACCAAGCACCAACACTTTGGTCGAAGCCATTCTACCAAATTAAGGGCAATTTAGACTCTTGTTACTAAACTATATTCTATGACCCAGCAGTAGTAGCATCTCCATTCCTCAATACACTGAATATAACATTACATTTTCACAAAATTTTCATTAAGGTGCAGAAGCCAACAGACTCAGCCTCCACCTGATTTGACTTCAGCCTCTGAGCAGAGTCCCTGAGCTCTCAGCTCCTGGCACAAAGGTGGCCATCAAAGCTTGAGTCTACAAGCTTCCTTTTGATTCTCAGTTTTTCTTCATCTGAAGATGTTGGAGAAAGCTCTATATGCTGAGGTTTCCTGGAGGCATGTATGGAATGATATTTATATACCAAGTCTAAGATTAGCAGGCTCACATTAAATATCTCATGGTTTCAATACCTTTCCAAAATGTATATGTTGAAAATTCTTCATGGAAGTAATGCTGAGAAAGGGGAGTCATAAAGTTCTGCGTTCAGGAATGCACTAATGCCGTTATCGTAGGAATAGCCAGTTATGGTAGAAGATAATCCCAATACAATGGTCAGTTCAGCCCTCTTCCCTACTCTTCAGTGTGCACTCACTCTTCAGAGGATACAGAAAGAAAGCACTCTAGAGGTCAGATGCAAAACAATAGGAATAAATAAATGTGTTCTTTTTTCCTTTATTTATCTACTTATTAATTATTATTATTATTATTATTATTATTATTACTATTGTTATTATTCACTTTTTATCCTGATTATACCCTTTTTATCTTCCCAGTCCCCCTTCACACAACCTTCTCCCACCCAGACCCCTTTCTCCTCTGATAAGTTTGAGGTTCCCCCCTGGATACCAACCCATTCTGGCACTCAAGTCACTACAGAACTAAGTAATCCTCTCCTACTGAGGCCAGACAAGGCAGCACAGTTAGAGGATTTGGATCCAGAGGCAAGCAACAGAGTCAGAGACAGTTCCTGCTTCAGTTACTAATGGTACCTATGTAAGACCAAGCTGAACTTCTGCTACATCTGTGTGGGGGTCCTAGGTCCAGACCATGTATGCTCTTATGTTGGTGGTCAGTCTCTGAGAGCCTCCAAAGGGGCCAGGTTAGTTGACTTTGCTTGTCTTCTTGTGAAATCCCTATCTCCTTCATATCCCTCAATTCTTCTCCTAAGTCTTTCATAAGATTCCCTGAGCTCCATTTAACATTTGGCTGTGTGTCTCTCCATCTGTTTCAGTCGGCTGCTATGAGGAACCTTTCAGAAAACAATTATGCTAGGCTCCTATCTGCAAGCACAACAGTATCATAAATAGGGTCATGGACTGGTTTTTGCCCATGGGATGCTCTTCAGTTGGTCATTCCAGTCTCTGTTCCATGTTTGTCCCTGAACTTGTAGGCAGGACAAATTCTGGGCTGAAGGTTTTGTGGGTGAGTTGGTGCCCTTATCCCTCCACTGGGGGTCCTGCCAGGCTACTTAGGTGGAGGTATCCATTTAAAGTTCTATATCGCCCACTGCCAGGATTCTAAGCTAGAGTCACCCTCATAGACTTCCTGAAGGCTCCCCCAGCACAGGTCTCTGGCAAGTTCTAGAGACCCCTCCCTGAGTCCTCTGCCTGTCACCCTCAATTTCTGTTCACTCTCCCAGCTGTCTTTCCCTGCCTCTATCTACATCCGATCCTCTCCTCATTCCCCTCCCCATCTCCTCTTCCAACAAGTTTATTCCCTTCATTTGCCTCTGATGACTACTTTATTTCCTGTTCTGAGTGACATTCAAACATCCTTACTTGGGCCCTCAGTATTATTTAGCTTATTTGGGTCTGCGGTTTATAGGCTGGGTATCCTGTACCTTATGGAAAATATCCACTTATAAGTGAGTACATGCCGTGCACGTCCTTTTGAGTCTGGGTTACCTTGCTCAGGATGATATTTTCTAGTTCCATTTGTTTGCCTGCATGTTTCATGCTGGCAAGGATGTGGAGCAACAAGAATATTCCTCCACAGCTCGTGGGAGTGCCAACTTGTACAATCACTCTGGAAATCAATCTTAGAATATTGGGAATAGTTCTACCTCAAGACCCACCTATACCACTCCTAAGTATATACTCAAAAAATGCTTCTCCATACCACAAGGACACGTGCTCAACTACAGTCATAGCAGCTTTATTTGTAATAGCCAGAAACTGGAAACAAATCAAATAATGTCCCTCAACTGAAGAATGGATAATGAGAAAATGTGGTTCATTTACACAATGCCATACTACTTAGCTATTAAAAACAAGGATATGACATTTTCTCTCATAACTCCCCAGTCTACAGTGTACTGAAGCATTTCAAAGAACATCCAAAGTCATTCTATTCCTGTCTGTTCACTGAAGTTGAAGAAAATCTCTGACTTATCAAAAAGATTCAGTCTGGGGCATATCCTGGGCATCTTGAAAGGCATGGTTCTATACAATGGTATTTACTGCAGGACACAAACGATCTCCACAGTAGCAGTTTGCCTCTATGCTCTCCCTATGTGTGCACTTCCAGTAAATTGCTCATTTGTTCACTATTTATTCACTACCTGCATGTGACAAGCATTGTGTTGAGCATTATAGCTTTGTGAAGAACATGTAGACAAGCATGCTCACATATATGCACACTATGTGTATACAAATAAACACCTATAAAAATAGTGGTAAATAGTCACATGTTTGTAAATGAATGATATGTTTGTAAATGAATGATATTTTCATTTGAAATAATTTAGTTAGCACCAAGGAGTCCTAAATTTGAAAGTCTAGAATCAGCTGTTTAAGTGCTTGAATACAGAAACATTAAAATCTACCAGCAGAGGGCAGAACATCCCAACAAAATGAGTCATGTAGCACCTAAGTCCTGCCATTCTTCTCTAATGATGATGTTATTGCCTTAGTGTTGCTACTTGAGATCTTGGGAAATTCTTGAGAGAACTCCAGATCTGCTTGGTCCTCAGAGTCTCCCACCTATCCATCTCTAGGACAAAATGTATGCAGTTGGGAATTTATCTTCAACATAGTCATGTACGAGTCCTATTCTTTCTGCTTGTTGCAACGTGCCTAAGGTAACTCACTCAACATCTTAAGAATCCAGTTTTCTCGGTTTAAACTGAGAGTAAAATTGATGTTCACATTGCTCCATTAACTATAAATAGGCAGTTGGGAGGATTAACAGGCAATGAGCCTGCTTGTAGATCAGTCCAATTGTCTCTATGCCCCAAATTGAGTCATTGCTATATTAACTCATTCGTTGTCCTTTTCCTCCTATCAATGAGCCTGTACATGAACTGATTATCTACAGAAGTAGTTGGCTGATTAATTCTTAGGAGAACAAGAAAGGATGTGGCATTTATAGAAAACTTTTGTTATGCCCAGCTCTGCCCTAATCAACCATATATGGGTATTATCTCACTAAGTCTTGAGTTACGTACTGTACTTGAAGAAAAAAACAAAATAAAACTAAATTTTTGAGAAGAAAACTTGTTTGGCCAAAGATGGAAATCTAATCAGCAACACAAAATAGGACTCATTAACAGACTTGAGAAAGATGCTTCTCCTGTCCCCTCTCGAAGATGATGACCAGGGCAGAAACAGCTTACCAGAAGGAAGTACTCCAAATACTTATCTGTTGCCTTCAAAACTTTCCATTGACAACTTAATGAGATGTGACAATTATCTCTTTGTTAATTACTGAATGGCTGCTGTCTGCCTTGTTACATGTTGAGTTTTCAAAAATGATACACACGTGCCCTTTATTCTCATATGCTAAATATACTGGGATAAAATTATTAACAATTAGCATGCAGATGTGTGAACAAGACAAAATACATCCATCTATGAGTGGAGAATAGAACCTTTGTATGAGTTACTGTGCATTCATGTAAATAATCTCAATAAGTTTGAGAAAAAAGCTGCTGCAGGAAGTCTGGATTAATGTCCACATGCTTGCATTTAGATCCACTGTGGTAAGTCGAGCACTGCATCATGCTCATGCTGTCTTTGGCACTGCCTGACCCTGCAACTATTGATACAGACTCCCCTAAAAGGCAATCTCTGGAAAACATTCCCTATGGCCCGACTCATACTGTCATGGAGCTACACTGGTATTTAAAGCTCCATTCTCAAATCTCTTCTTTCTTAGCTTTTAGACTTAGACTCTGACTTAAAGCTTCATCTGTTCCATCCTCTATTTACACTGCCCCTTCTACCTCAGATGCGCTTTCTACTACTCTTAGCCTGAAAATAAAGCCTTTCATAGTGTCCATCCTCAAGGGACCTGGCTGACCATAGATGCACGTTGGCATAAATTCCTTGCCAACATCAGATAAACTGCTACGGACCATATATGAATTTAGATTGAGGAAAGTTATTATTGATTTAAACCCTACTTCTGGTCCATAGCAGTAGCTACTCTGTACATGGTAGGTTTCTTCATTCCTCACGTTCAACTCTAGACAGATGGACATCTGTGAATATGTCCATATGGGGATTCAGTGCTCCTCAGTATGTGCCCCTGTGTAGAGAAATGGCCAGTCACAATATTTGGCACAGCAGCCTTTGAATTTTGTTTGTCTCCTTTATCTAATTTGTTTGGCTTACCTTCAAGGGCCTTGTTATGGCCACAAATGGGTCCATGGATTGAAGCCTTTCTTCTGTTTAGTCTCCTGTTTAGTCTGTGATTGGATCAGATCTGCTACACATTTCAGACCTGCCACAAGGAACTTCCCAGTACACAGCCAACCCGGATGTGTATTTCCAAGGGAAGTAGCCCTACATCAAGTTCCAGCTGGTAGGAGTGGGAGGAGGCAGTGTCTGCAAGTGATGAGCAACCTTCAGTTGACAAAAAGCTAGACCTACTGTAGCAGGTAGAACCTTGATGAGATATGACATGTAAATCCTGCTCTAACAGGGTGGGTGCTGGTCAATCCATCCAGTCTCTCAATCAGAAATCTGAAACAGGAAAGAGGCCATTAGCGAGTTGGCAGCAGGTACCAAAATATAAAATTGTAAAGTAAGTCATGAGGGCCACAGGTGCACTGGAGTTGTAAGAGGGCTGCATTTACTAGTAAGAAGAAACCATGGACAAACAAAAGGCCTGCTTAGGCAGAAATTTTAAGATGGCTAAGTGGTTAATAAGGTGGACCAGAAATCATGTGCCAAGGTTCAGATTCCAGACTCATTCTTACTAGCTTTGTGACCTTGGCAAGCCATAAACCTCTCTACACCAATTTCCTCCTCTATAAAAAGAAGAAAGGGCTAGCTTTCCTTCAATATATTCTGATTTGCCCAGGCCAGTCAACAAATTCTATGTACCAGCACACCAGGATCAGAGAGGGAATAGCCAAATCTGTTGCTAGCTGGGAAGAAATATTTTGACTTTTGGGGAGAAGAACTGTTGTCCTTCTCCCACCTTTGGCACCCACAGTGGCACATTATCTCTCAATACCCTGGAGCCCACCAGTATAGGAAGCAGATAGGCATACAGAAGTGAGTCCTGTAAGAAGCATACCAGAAGATGGCTCTAGACCAGAGCATTTCTGTTATATGAATTGGCATGACTCTGTGTGTGTGTGTGTGTGTGTGTGTGTGTGTGTATGTGTGTGTGTCTGTGTGCATGTGTTTGTGTGTGTACGTATGTATGTATATGTGTGTAAGAGTGTCTGTCTGTCTGTCTGTCTGTCTCTGGGTGTGGGTGTGTATGTGTTACTGTCTGTGTGGGTTTTGGTTTTTCTGTTTCTGACAAACTTTTAAAACATATGGAGCCAATTTATAGAGTCCGTTTGGAGCCCAAAGACCTTCTTTAATGAGCACATGACCACTTCCAGACTGTTAGAACCGGAGTCTGTCCTACATATTTTAACATTATTTCCAAAATTTCAACTATATTTAAAACATGATGGAGGAAATCATCCCAACTGTCATGTTTAAAAGTTTTATTTCTCCCAATACTCTGGTCTACTCAATCAAAACTTTTTCTACCATAACACCTGCAGGGAGGTCAAAACAAACAAACAAAACTTAAAAATGTCCATACTCAAGCCCAGCACAGGATGTTTGAACTGATTTAAAATAGGTCTTGGAAATTGAAATTTATTTTCATTTTATGGGTAAATAAGTGGTTTGCCTGTACATATGTCTGTGTACCACTTGCATACCAGTGCCCACAGAGTTCAGAAAAGGATGTCTAATGCACTAAAATGAGAGTTACAGATGGTTGTGAACCATCTGTACTAGGTTGTGAGTATACTAGGAGTTAAACCTGTACCTTCTCGAAGAGCAGCTGGTGCTCTTATCTCCTAAGTCCTCTCTCCATCTCAGAGACTCTGACTTTCTCTTTTCTTTTCTTTTCTTTTCTTTTCTTTTCTTTTCTTTTCTTTTC
>JADRCD010231400.1:43246-59562 GCA_019843815.1 Montemys delectorum
TCTTTTCTTTTCTTTTCTTTTCTTTTCTTTTCTTTTCTTTTCTTTTCTTTTCTTTTCTTCTCTCCTCTCCTCTCCTCTTCTCCTCCAGCCCCTCCCTCCCTCCTCCTCCTCTTCCTCCTCCTCCTCCTACCCCCTCCTCCTCCTCCTCCTCCTCCTCCTCCTCCTCCTCCTCCTTCTTCTTCTTCTTCTTCTTGTCTCAGTAGGTCAGTTCCACTCCACATATCATAAATCAGTTGCAAAGGACTAGCCTTGGCTTGAAGAGAGATTCTGAGGAAGGGGTGTCTAGGAGCAGCAAAACAAATGGTTATATTGTGGATCCAAGTTGATGGCTCATGTTCTGTTCAAGACAGGTTTACAGCCTGCTTTCTAAAGTGTCTTGTAGGATGGCTACTATATGACCTGAGTTGAAGACCACACAGCACTATACTAATATGCTCATTTACAGAAATTAATATGGAAGACAATAATTTCCCCATTGTAACAATTAAACAGCTTGGAAAGCTGGACAGACAGCACTGAGGACTATGGGTATACAACACTGAAGATTGTAGACAGATGGGATAGAAAACAATGAACAGACAGCAATAAAGACTAGAGACATACAGCACTGAAGACTGTAGCTTATGAGCAAGTGGTAGACATGGAAGCCAATCAAAGAGTTTTCTGTTCCCTTACCTCCAGATGTCTGTGATCACAAGGCAGTGTGTCCACTCTGATGGAGACTGCTGTCCTCACCAAATACATTTGGTAAATACTGGTGACTGATTGTGCTCTGCTTGCCACTCTTACTCTAAGGAAACTGCTCGTGCAAAATTACTTCCTCTCATCAGACATTAAGATATGTGATATTTTAAATGACACATTACAGCAAAAGCAAGAAATGCATTAATGACTCTAAGTGTTGTAAAAATTAAAGCACGCAGAGAGAAGGCTGCAAGGCGAAAAGACACCCCTGAGACCATCTCTCAATAAACACAGCTGAACTGGGCCCCGGAGCACACCAGTGTCTGTTCCCCCAGACTTGGGTTTAGCCTCAAGGTAGGTTGTGAAAGGTCAGGGTAAGTCAGTTCAGTTTCTCCAGTGGCCAAAGTTAGTCATGAAGAGCTTTGAGGTCACAGGTGCAGCACTGAAGAGAAGACAAAACAAATAAACTAAGAGGTCAGATTCTTTGTATATTAGCCTTGATGCTATGAATTTACAGCAAGCCAGAACAGGATGAGGCAAGGAGGAGTAGGTTTTCTTCCCTTCACAGCTTTTCCCAGTTATGATTAATCTATAATTATTATAGAAAAACTTCAGTTTTCATTATTCTTAGTTTTCTCCTATCCTCATCAAAGACTTAAAAACTTATCAGATCAAAAAACTCTTGCTATCTACAACCATGAATAAAACTTGGGAGGAACTCACAATGCTTATTGAATCAAAATGCTCCCATGGATTCATACATGGATATTACTTTTATGTAAGTAATATGAAATATTCTTTTCACTTTATCAGTTAATTTTAATTTTTAGGGACTCTATACTTCACACAAATATTAAGTAGAGTATATAGAAAGGTCTCTGTGTCTGTTCGCCCCACACAAGACCAGCCTTATTCTTCAGACATTCTCCACTACCATGGCACATTTAGTTCAATCAATCAACCTTCACTGAGAATTCTTTATCACCCAAGTAGACCACACTCTCCAACAAAAGACACTTATGATGTTATGTCCTCTATGAGTGTGGAAAACTATACATTACAGTGGCATGTGGTAATCGTTACACTTTCACACTCAATAGTCTTGTGACCTTAACAAATTCTTTGTAATCTGTCTTTTAATTTCTTCTTCTACTCAAACTCAATGTGCTCAGCCATATTTTACTTCCTATACAGATTTTTCCCCATTCTAGTTGAACTTGTATACTATGTAACCTAGATTATTCAGCAAAACCATTTTCTGCTACAACTTATCATAATTTGGTCATTCTGTTTCTTTATTTTTAGTGTTGAATATTATTTCATATATACTACCCATCAGAGACTCATCCAAAGAAGAATATCTTGACTGTACATAAGTTTTAGCAGTTGTGATTAAAGCTGTTATGAATGCCTTTGTGGAGGTTTTGTGTGGACATTCAGGTCTCAAGTTATTTAAGTAGATACAAAATAGTGAGATTGTTGATTGGAAATAGTAAGAGCATATTTTACCTGCAGTGTGCTGCTGAACTGTCTTCCAAAATGGCTGTCTCATTTTTCCTTCCCACCAGAATGCGTCAGAGATGTTGCAATTCACATCCCTTCCTGCCAACGCAGACAATTCACTTTGCTATAAATCAACTGCATTCATGTAGAGCTGGAGTTTAAATTGGCTTTGAAGTTTGAAATGCACATGTCATTTGGCTGAGTGTTCTACCTTGAACAGATGGATCTTTTGCAGGCACTTATACCTCAGGATAAGGAACATACATGAGCATTAAGGTAACTGTAACAGACTATTGAACCTGGTATGTCAATATGATCCTAGGAGAAAAAATCCCAACACCTATATATTGTAGGCAACTAGATACCTTCTAGAAAATGAGGATATTCCATATAATTATTTATGAATGAAGATTAAAATCAGTGCTACATGCAGACATCAAATTGCAAAAAAAAAAAAAAAAAGAAATTGTGCTACTATATTTGGCAAGAAATATGAAAAACAGGAATTGTGGGTAACAACATTTTTTGTTGTTTGTGTGATCATTTTCATTTTAAATGTGCCTTGAACACAGAGACTTGCATTAATAGCTTCCAGTCATTCCAAATCATCAGATCACACATTGCCATTATATATATATGTATACATATATGTAGTGTGTGTTTATTATATAATATTGTATTATATATGTATTTATTATTTTGATTATTTTATTTAGAGAGTAATGAGCATTGCTAAAATAGTCACCTAAATCAGAAACATTAATAAATATCATACTGAGGACATGTAAAACTCTAATTATGATCTTTAACTACTTGTTAACTCTATCATTTAGATTCAAGGGCATGTCCATTATGCTGGGTAATTTTATGTCAACTTGGCACAAACTAAAGTTGTCAGAGAGGAGAGAATCTCAATTAACAAAATACCTCCATAATATCAGGCTGTTAGCAAACCTGTAGAGAAAATTTTAAATTAGTAGTTGTTGTAGAGGTGCTCAACTCATTGTGTATAGTGCCATCCCTGGGCTGGTGGTCCTTGCTTCTATAAAAGCACAGGTTGAGTAAGCAGTAATGAGCAAGTCAGTAAGCAGCATTCTTCCATGGCCTCTGCATCCTTCCCTATCTTCAGGTTCCTGCCCCATTTGAGTGACTTCCTTCAGTGATAGATTACATTGTGGAACTGTAAGCTGAATAAACCCTTTCCTCCCCAATTTACTTTAGGTATGGAGTTCTATGACATCAATAATAATCTTGTGTGGCATAGCAGAATTATTAACTATGAATATCACACAATTTAATACAAAATTAAGATAGAATATAAAACACACAGTAAGGAAAACTGGGTTACATTCTATTTCAAACTAATACTTGCAGTAACAAATTTAGTTTTATTAAACAAAAGAATTCCCCTTACTGTATTTCAGTTTCTTTAAGCATGTATATTATTTTAAAAACATTTCTTCAAGGTACTGAAGAGATGACTCAGTACACAAAATACTTGCAGCACAAGTTTGTAGACCTGTGATAAGATTGCAGGTTCTGAGAAAGCAGCTGGATGTGTGGGATGGCCTGTCTATAATCTCACTGCACAGGAAGTGGAAGTGGAGACAGGACACCTATCCAGATCAAGGTGGTTAACTGGGTAACTAGCTGAGTCAAACTGGCAAGCTCTGGATTCACGGTCCCCAATGAAGGAGTTAGAGAAAGGTTCTATGGAGCTGAAGGGTTTGCAGCCCCTTAGGACGAACAACAATTACTAACTAGTACCTCAGAGCTCCCAGGGACCCAAGCACCAATCAAGGACTATACAGGGTGGGATTGGATGTACTGGCAGCAGGTATATAGTAGAGGATTGCAAATTTGATCATCAATAGGAGTAAGGGACCTCGGCCTTGTGAAGGTTTTGTGCCCCAGTGTAGGGGAATGCCAGGGCCAATAAGTGGGAGAGGGTGGGGTGACAGGCATTGGAAGGGGGGAGGCAAAAGGGGTTTGTTCTTGTGTTTGTTTGTTTGTTTGTTTGTTTTGAAGGGGAACCTGGGAAAGGGAAAATGTACATGTAAATAAAGAAAATACCTAATTAAAAAAAAAGAAAAAGAAAAAAAAATAAAACAAAACAATATGATGCCTTGAAAAAAAAAAAAGAGTTATATGCTTAGTAAAAAATAATAGAGGTCTAGGAAAGAAGACACCCAGCATTAACATCTGGCTTTCACACTCCATATGTACACCTATACACACGAGAACAAGAATGTACACACAATGCACATGACACAGGTATGCATGTGTAATAACATTTCTGCAAAAAAAGGTTAAATATTTATACTATGTGTGAGTGTGAGTGTGTGTGTGTTAAAATGTACACATCATAATTGTTAAACCAAAATCTTTTTATTCATGAAGCCATCACATACTTATGTTGAGAATGTACTGTGATTATATTTTGAATGTAAATAACTGTGACAGTAATGTAATAAGTCCTGGAATATCCATCCTCTTGGAAGTAAACATACAACACTGAATGAGAAAATAAAAGATTTAACACCAAGTGATGCCAAGTGTCATGAAGGAAAAATAAAGCTGCAAACAACAAGAGAAAGCATTGAGATTCTGTGGAATGGGTTCTTCAAATCATCAAGACTGGGGTAACATTCAAAGAGAAATGAGACTAAGTGTAAATATCTAGAAGATTCGAACAGGAGATAGTACATGTAAGACAGATACTCAGAAGTACATGAGAAGTGGGTGTTCCCTGTATTGAGTACTTTGTCTCCAGTTGGTGGCAGTATTTTGAGAGATGGCAAAAGCTTCAGGCCTTGCTGCTTTGCAAGAGGAAGTAGGTCCCAGAGACTCTGCCTTAGAATGTTAATGCCTGGTCAGTAGTAGCTCTCTCTCTCTCTCTCTCTCTCTCTCTCTCTCCCTCCCTTCCTCCCTCCTTCCTTCCCTCCTCTCTTTCTGCTATATGCCATGTAGTGAAGCACCTATATCCCTACCTCACCCCACACTCCCACTTACATGATGTTCTACCAAAGTGCACATACCAAATAACCATGTACTTGACCTCTCTGATACAGTGAGCCAAAATAAATCTTATAGCTCTTAGATAATTCTCTCATGCATTTTAGTTATAATCACAACAATCTCATAATGATAGAAAGAAAGCAAATGGAGGTAATGAAAAAGAAATGAGTAAGAGGCTCACAGTGTGAGTGAAGAAATGCATACATGGAGAGGTGGGCAGGAAGAGAGAAATCGGACATAAGAATTTGAGCAAAATATTTATGATATGACATGCATATCAAAATGACCTCTTCCTCTATTGAGAACAGAAGTGTACCATGCTAGTGTGCAGTAAAAAGAAATGGCATTCTACCAGGAGACTGAAAACAAGAGTTGAGATAGACTTTTTAGAGGTATTCTGGGAATATGTATGTATGCTTGGGTGGGGGAATTGGGAGACTGAACCCAGGACTAAATCCATTTTAAGCATGTGATCTATCATATCAGCAGTACATATTAGATAGATAGATGATAGAGAGACTATAGATAGATAGATAGATAGATAGATAGATAGATAGATAGATAGATTAAAAATAGATGATAGGTACATATATATTCATCACACAGTGGAAGGAAAAATGATTCCTTTGAGTTTTCCTCTGCTCCCCAAATACCCACTGTGTTTTCCACAAACCCTCTAGCCAACAGAATAAATAAATGTAATGTAATAAATCTTTAAAACAACACTGAGCTATGAGGGTGATGGTTAATCATTGAGTCTAGAGTTTAGAAGGTAAAAATAGATGGAAATTGATTTAGAGTTCTAATTTCACAATAAATTCACTATAGATAGCTTATTCATTATATGTTGTTGGAAATTACATTATGCACAGTGCCTTTGACAAAAAGGAAAAATAATATGCCTTTGACTCTTCACAGCAGTTTAGTGTGACCACAGTTGCTTCCTTAATAACAAAACAAAGGCTCAAGATGAAAGAATCATGCATTTCACCCATAGCTGATTAATTTTCCATTCATTGGGTATGTATGTCCTAGAATAAGACAAGAATAATACTAAAAGCAGGCTCTCTGGCTCCCTGAAGTCTAGTGAACATGTTAGACAGTGGAAACAGGTCATTGCACTGAGTCCATTCTTGTAAGTGGGCTTACACCTTAGCCTACACCTGCTCATCTTGGCTTTCATACGTTATAAAACTAAAAGCTAATAGAAGGCACTGGGGTAGACCTATTAGTTCTCTTGACACTGAAGCTCTGTCTCTTTGGCGACTGTCCTTAGAGGAGGCCACCTCACAATCACACCAAAGGTAGCTGGCCTGTGCCCCTTTGATGTAACTGCACATGCACTTTGCCTATTAGACAAGAACAAACATCACTTAGAGGTCTGATGAACTGCTGTGTGTACGATTCATACATTCCCCTGGTATCTTTACCTTCCCATTGCAAAGGCAGAACAATAAAGGTAGCACATGTGAAGAATGTGAAGATGTAAATAACGGGTGGAGACAGTAAGAGGGAGAGGGTAGGGTGGCTAGCAGGGGGACGGGGAAAGGAACAGGGTTTGTTCTTGTTGTTGTTTTTTGTTTGTGTTTTTTTGGAGGGGAAACTGAGAAATATGACATGTAAATAAAGAAAATATCTAATAAAAAAAAGGCAATTGCAGCACACAGAAAGCTCAGGGCTCTCTGTGAGACTCTACCAATGCACTTGACGTTATTTTCCACCATGGAGTTCTGTTCTTGAACATTTTCTTGGCCAAGGAGAATCCATGATGAACATCCATGTCCCCAGTATACCCTATGGTCCTGAGGGTTATCTTGAGTAAAAACCTGGGCAAAAAATGAAGGGAAAGGCATAGAAAGAGGCTTCAGAGTACAACAGCTTATGGTTCAAATCCTGACTGATATATATGTATCACTTAGAGGTCTGATGAACTGCTGTGTATATGATTCATACATTACCCTGGTGCCTCTACCTTCCCATTGCAGAGGCAGAACAATAAAGGTAGCACACGTGAAGAGTGTGAAGTTGTGAATAACGGGTGGAGACAAAAGTAATTGCAGCACACAGAAAGCTCAGGGCTTTATATATTCATAGCCTTCCCTTATCCCCTAGTGCATTCTATAAAATTGCACAGAAAATCATCTTTCTTGGCAGAAAACCCAGCATCCTGGCTCCCCAGGCCTTTCTGGACATAACTCTTAGGTTTCAACTAAAGAGCTCAGATTGACCACTGAGCTGGCCATAGGCGGCAGCACTTCACAGATGGTCCTGGCTGACAGAGAAAATAAACCTGGTGAGAAGTTTTCTCCAAGGTAGTTTTATAAATCAGATCCTGGCTAACAGAGACAGAGGAAAATATCAGCTCTGTCTTCTCCTTCTTAAACTCTCTGCAATCCAGTATATTTTCCAAAGTCAAGTGTTCATGGTCGGCCGTCCTCTATTGCCCTAAGAAGCAGGAGGCCAGCAGAGAAGGAGCCTTGGGGGAGGGGCGGAGAGGAGAGATCTATGACACATTGTTCTTTGGAGAAAGTGGAAGAGGGACAGAGGTGTGTGGTCCTGCAAGGCAGAGGCCAGGCTGGTGCCTCCCACTCCCAGTAACTCATTTATCACCTTGATGGTTTCAGCTCATTTGCTGCCAAGTTATTGTCACCCTTAAAATAATGTGGCTTGACAAGGAAAAAATGAAATCCTTGTGAAAAGTTACCTAGTCATCACACTCTGGAGTCAAAATATAGACTGCAGTATCCAAACACCAGGCTGGGCATGGCGGGGGTGGTATTTCCTCTCTCCAGCAGGCTTTGGTTTTAGAACAGGACATTAACATTTATGTCATGTTAACGTGCACCTAGGCATGGCGTGTGGCCTCCTGCCACAGACACAGAGAAACACATGCCCCAGCACTGCCTCTACTTGAGCGCCAAGACATTCAGTATAAATGGAGACGCGTGTTTCCTTGCCCAGAGAGTTAATAGCGGGCGACGACTTAAATGTTTGGTCATCCCCCAGTGCACAGACTCCATTTCAGATGTCAAGAAAGTACTAAATCTTGCTGCACTGTGAGTTACAACTAATTTTCACCCCCAGAACCAATTAAGCCCAAACATTCCCAGCCTGGAACCCCCCAAACATCCTGGCCACCCCATTGAGCTAGTTGTGTGATCTCGGTCAATGGCTGGTAGCTCCTCAGTTTTTATTTGTAAAATAGTGAAAGTCGAGTGTTCCTGACTATTTGTTGCCAAGTGCACAGGAAGATGCTAAATGCAAATGGTTTGTATATTGGTTCATTTTCATACCTTCTAGCTTCTTTCCAGCAATTCTTCCCATATATAGCATGAGACCTGGATTCTAAATCCACCAGTCTCACCATCATGTGCTAGCCAGAACCTTCCAGATGCACTATGTGTCCATGTTCCGTTATGTGCAGCATGAAGGATGGCCTCCTTGAAGAGCAAGGCTATTTAAAATGTGGCAAGGGGGAGGTCACAAGTTCTTGTAGATTGGCCCTTACCTCACCCTGTACACCCTCAAATGTTCTCTCCCGCTTAAAACAGATCTTGAATTGCTATCTTCTTTCAGCCTTTTTGTCTGCAGCCATTTTATTTTTTCCTTTTCAAATTGTTGCCAAATCAACCAGAACTGTGTCCTTCATGAAGGATTTTGGAAATCATTCTGACCCTTAGGGAGACCCACAGTCCTCCTCTCTGATTATTTGTCTTCCCTAAATTCTCGGGGATTACTGAGCTGTCTGACCCTGACGGAAGCGTTCTCATCACTTCAAAAGGACAAGGCTTTGTCTTTATTTTCACTGACATCTTAAGCATCTTTTCAGTCATCAAGGATCTCATGAACTGTTTAGGAACTAAAGCATAAAATGCAGATAATAATATAACATTATAGTTGTTGTAGTAGGGCCCATGTATTGTGGGTGTGCATTGTTTGTGTGTAGCATCCAATTAATTATGTCTCACTATATTTTCAGGAATACTATGCAATATGATTGTTTCAGTGGGCTTTGCAATCCCTAGTAAATATTTCTGATAACACTTTGAAAATCTCTCCATATCTATATGTTTCTACTACAAGTAGTAAAGAAAAATAAAAGACAATAGGATTTACTCCTGTGAACAAGTAGTTATTGAGAAACATGTGTATCATAATGGGTGAAGAGATTCACAAGGCATGCAAATTTTCATGTGAGCATTACATAACCATTAATCATAACCATTAATGGGTAGGAGCTGAAACTGAATATGAAACATGATAAGAATGCTACAAATCAAATGTGTATATGAGAAATCATGTAAATGTAAAACATAGTTCTTAGGATGGCTAATCAATAGTAATAGATTTGCTTTCAACCACTTAATATATTTGCTTTATATTTACATTTACAAGGATGTTAGATATTTTAAAATGTAGAACTGTATATTTTTATAAAATAGTAGCTTTCAAAGATAAATATCACACACTGGATATAAATTCCATATGTATTCCACATATATAGGAAAAATGAAAGATTAAAGTTAGATTTTCTTGCACACCCAGGAAAATACTATTCTGTTGAGGTATACACCTCACCCCATAATAAAACTTCCTTAAATAAGATTTCCCTTTGAGTACTAATACTAATACTGCAAAACTTTTCAGAACAATCCACTGGTTATAGTTAGAAGACTGATGCTTTGCAAAAATATAACAATTTGTTTTCCTGATACACTCTGTTCCATAGGAAGATAACTGGGCTTAAAAAATCATTTAGAGCAAAAAGAAAATAAGTACCTTATTAATTAGAAACACTAGTCACCTAAAACTTTAACTTTCTGCTACTATAGCTATCTTAAAGCAATTTCTGTTATAATTTCTTCAAAAAAAAATCGCTGTCATGCATCCAGAATCATCCAAATACAGTCACTGAATTTGAGTACTAAGAGAGTTGAAAGAGAAGCAGAAAGAAACAGAACTTGTGTCTTATGTCAGCTCAGATCTCTGTATATTCAATAACCCAAGAAGTGTAATTTCAACCAAAGTCTGTAATTATCTGCAATATTAACATATAACACACTTCTTTAAAAAATGAACATTGGCTGATAATGTAGAGTCTAGGGCTCTAATATGTGGGTTAAAACTGCACCAACAGACCATTTTTACCCTGTGTTCTTTTCAGTTATGGTCTCTATTTCTTTTCCTGTAAAATAAAAATTATTATTACATACTGCCATCTTAATCATCATAATTAGACAAATTAAAAACATGTTCTCTTTTATTTTGGCATTCTGCTTGTTTTTATAAGGTAATAGATATTATATTGTGTATTTTCATGTTGTCACTGTAGTTGACACTGCACAATTCTAATAGGAGTAAAGCACCCCCAAAATACTATATATAGTGTAACGACATGCATCGGTCACAAAGGGTCTATTTTTTAAATATATTCTCTAAAATGGGAGGGTTGAAATTAGGATTTTTAAAATTTGTAAAGGGAGTTCTCATTTCTCTTTTTGCATACTGCAGAATTCTTTCCCACTAGGGTTGAATAGCAGATGAAAAATTAAATGGAACCTATCCTAGCCAGACCTGGCACTGAATGACAGGACACTTGTGACCAATGATCACAGAAAGGGACAGCGCAGGTGGCTAGTTTGAGGGACTCCTTCACTGGGTCCCACCAAATGCTGCTCATTGGAAGCAGGCAAGAAAGGGAGAGGACACCTTTGCGTCAGAGATGCCTTTTGTACATAACTAGGATCTCCATGTCTTACCATTGCTCTTGATGTTGAGTATCTCCTTTTTTCTATGACTTTGGTTGTGGGTTACTCCTCAGCAGCATTGAGACTATGACAAGGTCAACTTTATATTAAAGATTCTATAGTCCATGGAGCCTAAAATATTCAGGATCTAATCCTTCAGAAACAAAATTGCCTTTTCCTAGTTTGTAGAATGTATCAGCTTCAGATTACAGCACTGAGCCTCAGGAAAGGAGATTATATGGAAGATCATTTATTTGTTGTAGATCAATAAATGTGCACATTGTGTGTGTGTGTGTGTGTGTGTGTGTGTGTGTGTGTGTGTGTGTGTGTAATCAAGACTCCGAGTAGCATTCAGGTTAAATACCATAGGAAGATGGCACTGCAAATGAGCGGCCTGCAATGTTCTGAAGAAAAATGGATTTTGATCACTGAGATTTTATGCTCTTTTTTTTTTTTTTTTTTTTTTTAAGGCAACCAAGTATCCTAGTGGCTTGGAGATATTCCCACAGTAGTGCTCCTAAGAGCAAAGTCTAAGGCACATTTTCCAAATGAAAAACTTGATACAAGATGTCCTCAACAGAGCAAGGGTGGAGTGTGGTTGCAAGAACGAAGGAATAGCCAATGGACAAGCAAAACAGCCAGTGGGGGCACCAGCTGGGAGACACTGCCCACGTTACCATGTGCAGAGGACACTGGGACAGGAGTATGAAATTGATAGAATACATAATACATCTGAATGGCATGAAAGGGAATTTTGATTCCAGAAAGCTTTGAGGTCATATTAATGAGAAGTATGTAGCAAGCTTAATGTTTTTCAATACAGCAAAAATAAGAATTTCAGTGAAAAAAAATTTGCAAGCCATAATTTCATCATGGTTTACTATAGAGCTCAGGTACAAACAGTGGCTTAGTTATAATTTTATGAACACTGGATATCCATCTAATAAAACATTGTCTGTTTTGTATTGAAATAATGATGGTGAATGAAACACGGGTTCATGAGAAAAGATATATTCTTATTTACCTGATAGAATTAAATAATAACATGTAACATGGATGAGTGCTATTTATAGAAAATATGCAATAATCTCTCAATTAAAGCAGCAGAAAGGATAGAATCAGGGTGGAGTGGTGTCTAGAGATTACCATTAAAATAAACCAACCAATATATCATCAGGATTCACCAATTGTTTAAATAAGCATTCTAATTTACATATATTAAGTATAAAGGAAGGTGCTGGTACCCTTGCTACAGTTGATGAACCCTACAGATACGACCAGCATCAGATTAGAGAACAGTTAATCACATCTACCCCGTCCTTCACCTTTTTCCTAAGGATGAGTTATCTCTTAATTTTTCTTTCTTAATTTTCTCCCCTCATGATAGTTTGGAAACTATGTTCATTTAGTAATTTAGAGGACCTACTTTAATAGATACCTCAAAAAAAACCAAATTTAATATTTACCACTATCTTGCCTTGATAAACACCTGTTAAAGCTTCTCACATTGTATTACATTGCTTCATAATACTGGTAAATTCAGTTTAAAATAAGCTTCCTGAAAATACGCATTAAGCTCACCTACAAAGTTAGTAACATTTAACACCATGAGATTTGTCATATTAATTTATCCTAGATAACTTTAAATATGTTTTAGTTTTCACTTTATTTTAATACAGCAAGTGGGTCCAAAGAGGTTGCTCAGTGGTTAAGAGCAATTGCTTCTCTTGAAGAAGACATGGGATTGGTTGCTAGAACCCACAGGCAGCTCACAGTAGTCTGTACTCCAGTTCAAGGGATCTAACACCCTCTTCCGATCTCCATGGATACCAGCCATGTACATCATACACAGATGTACATTTAGACAGATACACACAGAATAAAATAAATATAGTAACTCTTCATTACGTTTACATATCTAACATATAAAAAATTATTAAATAGATATGCGTATTGTACATCTGTTTATGTGTTAAAATATTCAATGATTACATATAATCATTTCCAAGAATGTGAGTGATCTCTTATGTGGACTGATGCCATTGAAAGCAAAAATCACTCAATATAATATACTAACTTCTTTTCTGTGCTTATCTTCTATTTTTTCAAGAAAAGCTCAGAAAGAAAAAAATTGGATAAATCAACAGATTAACTGTAATGGTTCTTTATAATAAAACTCTGGTACTGTTTTGATACATTCATTAATTTTCAAATTTTCTACCATTAACACAACATTGAAATCCTACGGAAAATGCTAATGCAGTTATTATTACCATTCAATATTTACAAGATCTTGATGATTTGTAGAATGAAGGGAGGAAAATTAAAGACAAAAATATAGAAGTGAGGGAGGTCTAGACAAGGCATGCTGTGCTTTGACACATTCTATTTCATTTCTCAATATCTAAAGTAAATGCAAACTGAAGGGTCTGGTGTTGGTCACTGTGGGCACTTAAAACTCATCAGCCCCAAGTCTGCAAACATTTAGAAAAGCAAACAGACAGCCAGGGGTTCCAAATAAAAGCATAGGGCAGAAGTCAGCAAAGATCACTATGGCAATCTTCAAAGGCCAGCTTAGACCACACATCTGGGTGGTAGCTCACATGGTCACCATTCAAGAATTCACAGAAGGAGGAAAGAGGGACTTATGCTGGGTCTGGGGGAGGGGTAGAAGTTCTGTGTCCTGTAGTAAACCCCTGTGAGCTTAGGAAGTAACTGGGAGATATCATATCAGACAGGCACTAAGTGATACCGATCTAGTTCTGATTTTGGGAACAAGTTCCTTTTCATCTGTCTGCCTTACTGTTTATATTACAATAATAAAATACTATGACATATATTTGATAACAAGAAAAGGTATTTGGGACTACTTGGAGTGAGGGAAAAAGAAGGAAGAAATGATATGGTTACATTATATTCACAAAAGTAAAGACAAACAAAATAATCTTCTAATGAAATTAAAATAAATAAGTTTATTTAAAAAAAAAAAACGTAACCAAAAGCTACATGGGGAGGAAAGTGTTTATTTCACCTTATAACTTATCATCAGTTAGTCATCCAGGGATTGGGACAGGAATTCAAGGCTGAACCTGGTAGCAGGATCTGAGGCTTTTGAGCTTGTTCTCCATGGCTTGCTCAGCAGGCCAGGGATGAAGCTGCCTTTGATGAGCTGAGTCCTTTTAAACAAATTATCAGTCAAGCAAATGCACACATGGCCTACAGGCCATTCTGGTGGGAGCATTTTCTCTATTGGGGTTCCCACTTTCCATGACTTCAGTTTTTGTCAAGTAGACATAGAACTATGTAGGACACTCTCATTCTCTCTTCCTTTGCTATTGGAGACTTACCTGCACCCCTAGCTATCATCTCTACTCATGGCCGTGTGGTTACCAGGAAAAGAATCTGCTCTGGTTCATCTCCGTGAAGTACATGACTGTATCTTTTTACACACTGAAGCCAACATCTGCTCTCTAAGGACATTATATTACCTGCTATTCTATTTTCTCTATGCTCCAACTTCTATCTGCAACTTAGTTTTTCAGTTTTATTAAAAGCTTTCTATACCTTTCAAGATAGTTTCTGAGCTGTTGTTTCTGATATTGCTAACTCCGTTTCCCCATTATTACTATTCTACCTCACTTATTTCCTTGTTTGTATTTCTCTTTCTTTCATCCGTAATCCCACATTCCACTGACCAGGCTTGGTTGGAGTGACCCATGATGCAATTGATGATGGCCTAAGCTATATAGAGTGACCTCTTGTAAGAATTGTGGATGAAGTCATCTTTCTCCTAGTGATTTCATTTTTTTTAAAAAAAAAACATTTATTGCATCATGATGAGAAAAGTTACATGATTTTAATTTATCTGAATTTGTTAACATTTAAAAACATATTTTAAGTAAATAGAATTAAATCACATTCTTGTTTCCCATTTGTACCACCACTCCTCCCAGAGACCCCCCTTCAATAGCTACAATATCTTTTTTGTTATATTCCTTAAAATTTATAAAATATTATAACAATAAAAATAAGTATTATAAAAGTTGTTTGATATAAAACAGCTATCAATTTAACAGTCTTATGTAGATGCTCGTCTACAGCAATACTGAAAATACATTCTTCTCAATATAAATTTTAAATAACTCCAAACATATTAACTGTATGCTTCAAAATAATACATCACTAGTAGTATTTTCTTAAATGAACATAAATATATAAAGTCTTTTTGTTTGTTTTGTATTTAGTAGAGTTTAAAATCTTGACTCTTACTGTGGTATAAGCCCAAAATTTCATTGTAATAAGGCTGTACTTGAATGACTCTCACATCACCAAAGGATTTTACCTCCATCGTAGCTAAGCTGAGAGTTGATAGTTCTGCTGCACCAAGAAATGAATTGTAGGCATGATTTTTGGATACAGACTTCCTGCTATGGTCAAAGCTACTTAACTTGAGTAAGTGACTTTATTCTCAGCCCACAGAGAACAGGTTACATTCATTTAAGAAATGGTGTGTGTATTAAGATAGTCTATCCATAAAGTCATTCACCAACTGTTTCAATGAATAATAGTTCTGCTTGGAGGGTGGCACAGACATTAGGTGAGGGTAAGAATTTGGTTCATTAGCTGTGATAATTAGGAAAAGCATTCATCTCAGTAACTTAAAAAGTCCTCTTCTTCAAACTTGATACAAGAGTTACAAAGGTCAAGCAAAGCATTCAGTCTCACTCTGTGTTGTTCTCTTATAAGCAATCTTCCTAGTTAATTGTCTATGTTTCTTTTGGGTATATAAATACTTTTGAAATATATAAACTGTTCTGAAAGCAATAGTATAGTGTAAAGACATGAAATAAACAATACTACTAATAGAGAAGCTGAGATAGGAGAAGCAAGATTTCAAGACCCTTATGTTGTACACAGCCAGACACTTGTCACAAACAAACAAGCTGAAAGAGTATATAGATTGTACAATATTGGACCTATTTCTCCAATTAGCAAATTAGAGAGACCACTGGATGACAATCAACAAATTTCTAATTCCTCATATTATTGGATTTCAATCGATTAGGATATGTTGGTAATATTAATTTTCATATTAATATATTAAGAAAAAGTGTCACTTCCTGTTGTTTTTGTTGTAAGAGGTGGAATTAGGTTTGTGCGGATTTGTAGAAGATTACTTTCTTGCTTCTTCTAGGGTATAGTTTTGCTCCTTATGTTGATGTTTTCCATCTATTATCCTTTGTAGGGCTGGATTTGTGGAAAGATATTGTGTAAATTTTGTTTTGTCATGGAATATCTTGTTTTCTCCATCTATGGTAATTGAGAGTTTTGCTGGGTATAGTAGCCTGGGCTGGCATTTGTGTT
>JADRCD010231401.1:1366-29599 GCA_019843815.1 Montemys delectorum
TGAACTATGCTGGCCCCACTCCACCTCCTGTCCTAATTTCTGGCTTCAGACCTGTTCTTGTAGTGAACATTTTCTTAGAGTTGGTCTACAAAATGCAGTGGTCCCCGGGAAAAAAATGGGGCACATCAAATCCAGGAGCGCTCTGAATTTGTCTTGAGGTTCAGTGCTGATGATGTTAAATTGTCTCGGTAGGACCACCTAAGGGGAGCTTTCTTGGGAAAGCCTATTTTTAGCTCAGAGCCTAGAAGAAACAAAGAGCTAGCAAGAAAGCATGTTCTTGCTTGACAAATGACAGAGTACAAACACCCTGGAGTGGGCTTCTACCCCTTGCCTTCAACCTCTCACTTAAGGGGATTAAGGTGGAGGCTGAGAATTAAGGCAGATTCCTGGAGAAGACTGGATAGCCTCAGTGCCTGAGGTGTTTGGGAGCCCAGTGCTTCTTAATTCCAGTTCAGATTTCTCAATTATAAGGGGTTGGAAGAGAGCAGGGAATTTAGACAAAGCATGATCCCCTAAGCACAGTACATCAATCCAGTGACATTTATCTGCATAGCAGCTGTCCACTTCTGTGCCTTAGCTCTGTCCCTGTGGGCACGCAAAGGACCATTACACCCTTTAACCCTTCTCATTAAGGCCTCTTCCTGCCTTCTCTTCTCCTTAAAAGAATGATTAACAAAGCTACAAAGGAAAGAGAACAAAACAAATACAGCATGCCATCTTTTGTCTGGACTACGAAAGTCTACCTCCAGGCTGTGTTTTTTTTCTTTCTCTTGCCCTGCCTATTCTTCTGAAAATCGCCAAGGGGTTATTTCCAAAACAAACTGATCCTGTATCCCTCGCAAGTCTCTAGGCTCCCCAAAGAAGAAAGCAGTTTTGTGCTCTTGGCTCTGAACCCAGGCATGACACATACTTGACTAATTGGGGTAGAACTAAGGACTGTCATTCATTAATGTATGTGATGACATTTCTCTGTAGGCCTTGGTGGAGGCCTGTGTGTGAGTCTCTCCCTCATCAAGCTCTCTCTGCTACATGTCCATATTCCATTTGACTTCTCATAGTTCATAAAACACTCTACTCTTCAACTATATCTCAACAAGATTTAAGATGAATAAGAACAGCTAAGCTTTGCCCATAGGTTTCCCCCTCTATGATCTACTAGCTAACCTACTTGTCAAAGGTATCCTAACAGGCTGCTCTTTGAAATGACTGATATCCTATACCTGTGACCAACAAGATTGCCTACTGCTGTGTTCACTGTGAGCCTATTTTTCAGGGGGGATGTGGTGGGAGTTGTCACAGCAGTATTTATCTGCCTCTAAGAACTTTGAAAGACGTGTGTGATAGTCACATTGGGCTCCATGGAACAGAAATGTTAGGTTCTCTCAAACATATAATAAAACGATGAGACAGATTTGCTACTTCAAAATCCAAGCTCCTTTCTTCCTGGAAATTCAGATAGAACTCAGCATTTCTCATCTCCCTTGCAGTCCGTCATGGCTTTGTGATTGAAACCTGTCTTGCTTACTTTTCCACTCCTGGGAAGAGACACCACAACCAAGGAAACTCATAAGGACAACATTTAATTGGGGGCTTGCTTACAAGTTCAGAGGATTGAGTCCGTGACCGTCATGGTGGGAAGCATGGCAGCAAGGCAGCCAGGTATGGTACTGGAGAAGTAGTTGAGAGCTGGCATCCAGATCTGGAAATTGGAGGCAGAGAGAGGGTCAACTAGAAATGACATGGGCTTCTGAAACCCAAGGCTCACCCCCAGTGACACACCTCCTTCAATAAGACCACATCTCCTAATCATTCTTAAATAGTTTCACAAACTGAAAATCAGGCATTCAAATGTGTGAGCCTATGAGGGCCATGCTCATTTAAACCATCACAACTTCCAGTCATCCATGGGATTCAAGATGTGATAGACTTTAATATCACACTTGGTCCCGTAAGTGTTTCTCCATGCTCTTAGCCTGATCCAACTGACTGGGGTGGAGTCCTTTGTAAGCATTTCAGAACCAAGTGTTAAAGAGGTCTGAGACTATATCAGCCTGCACTCCAGAATTATCGTTCCCTGTATTCCCACATGAGTGAAACACAGACTTTCACCATGTTTAAACACATTTAAAAGTCTCTCTGTTGCAGTACTTAGCTGTATTCTAACATAGAAGAATATTTAGTTGGGGGTGGTGAGAAGACACCTGATGGCGTGGAGATCTGGGTTAAGACCTACAAAGACTTAAAGGTCTCTTGACATTTCCCTGCAGCAGTGTCAGAAGGGAAAGATCTGCAGAGTGGAGGTCACTTCTACTGAGGCCAAGGATCCATTTCAGGAATGAAAAAGAGCCAAGGAGGTAGGGTAACTGGCCACATGACAAACACATGGAAAGGAATAAAGCTGGTTCCTGTAGAATCTTTTCATTATACAAAGGTTCTGAGTCTTTTTCCCTAAGGGCCACTGGAGAATCTTTGAAAGAATTCCAACAGAAAGAAGAAACTGTATAGAATGCCTAGAGCTGATTTCTCTCCATAGACATAATATGATTCTTTATAATTGTCTTTGGATGCATTTCCTTAAGCCAGAGAATGAATGTGCTTATGAAAATTAAACACAGTCAAATTCACTTTTCTTCCTGTACCAGCACCTGGAAGTTAGAGATTTGTAAGGTTTCAGAACCAAGACATAAGGCAGATGAACCTCTTCAGTTGGAGTCATCTCCTTGATGATGAAGAAGGAAAAATGGGAGGGAGGGAGGGAGGGAGGGAGGGAGGAAGGGAGGTAAGGAAGGAGGAAGGGAGGGAGGGAGGGAGGGAACCCTGTCCTCTTACCACACAGACTCTGCCCTCCCCCTTTCCTCCCTGGGACACCTTTCTCCATTTCCAGGAGAGAGTATGAAGAATTAGTATTTATTCTTTCTTTGTTTTTCTCCTTGTGCATTTATGGAACAAAATCTGGTGCGATCCTACTTTGTGCAGTGGCATTGTTTTCAGTTCTAAGATTAATGCAGCGAGTGTGGCAGGCAAAGACCATGTTTAAAGAAGATTGTGCTGAGGCTTAAACCCAGGACTTTGGGCATAAAAAGCAGTTGCCTTTACTCTAGCCACATTCGTAGTCAGGAGATTCTATTTTAATTAAATTACATATAATAATAGTAGTAATTATCAATAATTCTGTGCGGGGGAGAGATAACAAAATAAAACACTGACCTAAGACCTTTGTTAAATAGGAAAATAAGTTCTCATTCTACCAGAAGAGTCATCCATGTAGAAGAGACACAGAAGGAAGCTCTGAGTGACAAGGGTGTGCTGCGCTCCCTAAGTGCAGGGGTGATAAGAGAAGACAGCGATTGCCTAAACAATTTATATCCCAGAAGGACTGGGGTCTGACCCAACACTGTGCCTACTGCTAATCAAGCTAGGAAGCTTAACACTGAAATATGGGACAGAGTGTTCACTAAAGTAACCTAGCCAGCTACCAGACAAATGATCAAATATCAGCGACACCCTGAAGAGAGTCCCAGTCCACAAGGTTGTCATAATATATGTTTTGAATGATCTAATTTCCAGAAAAAAAAGATGAAAAGCACAAAGAGATAAGGGTGTATCATAAAGGAAAGCAAGTGGGCAGCAGAGCAGTCTGTAAGGGAGATCAGACTTCAGATAGTGTATGTTTCCTTCCGAGCGTCAGATTGTGTTTAAAAAGTACATAAGCCATGATTAAAGAATTCAAGGAACATATCGCATCAATAATCTCACTAAACAGAATATATCAATAACAATGAAGAACTTTTTTTTAAAATATTAAACATTAGCAATTGAATTAAAAAGTAGTCTAAAGAAAATAGAGATGTATTAAAAGTTGTAGCTTTGTCTTTTTCTTTGTCTTTTCATTACATCAGGTATATTGCCCTGTAAATTGTGGTAGTGGTACCAGGAATAAAAAATTAAGGAATTTTTAACTTTTCAAAAAAAAAAAAAGAAGTTAATTATACAAATAAACATATGGAGGGAATACTAAGTGTGAAAACAGATCAGTAAGGTTGATAGAATCCAAAGGGGGAAACAGAAAATGAATGAAGAAAAATAAACAGAGGCTAAAAGAAACATGGGGCATTCGTCAACAAGGAAACCTACGACTTTTATACAAGCTAACATATGACTGGCCCACAGAGATAAAAGAAGTCAGAAGGCACTGAGATAATGTGCTTAAAGTCCTGACTGTGGGGGAAATACTAGCAGTTAAGAATACTGTGTACCCACCAGTGAGGTCTTACCAAAATATGGGTGAAACGGCATGAATATCCACAAACTGATTTTCTTTCTTTCTTTTTTTTAATCCATTTTTTAATTAGATATTTTCTTTATTTACATGTAAATTTTTCCTTTCACAGGTTCCCCTCCAAAAAACAAACAAACAAAAACAACAAGAACAAACCCCTTTTGCCTCCCCCCTCCCAATGCCTGCCATACTTACCTGGCAGGGGAGACACCATGATCAGGAAGGTGGTTTTCCCAGGGTGAGGCTCACCCATTGCACAAACTGATTTTCTAGAAAATCCAGTTGATAAGAAAACCCAACAGTCTTCTGGCTGAAAGCAAGTGGCACCTGACAGACATTAAAATCCCCTGAAAAGGCAAGGGGTACCCATAGCTAGGAGGCTTCCTGCTTTCCCAGGGGATGTGAGTTAATTTCCTGGCAACCTGGTTGGGGCCACTCATAAGTACTAGTTAACCACAGACCTAGGAGATCATGTACTCCTTTCTGTCCCCTGCAGGCATCTGTATTGATATGAACATACTCCCTCTCCACAACACACACACACACACACACACACACACACACACACACACACACACACGTAGTAAAATAGATCTTACAAAATTATGTAAAGTGGTAATTTTAACAAAACACTATTGGATTGGCTACATTTTAAAATGTAACTATACAATTCAACAAAAAGGGGAAAGAAAATAGAATTGCACAAGTTTTTGTTCCATATCTAATTGCAAATTGTAAGTGAGAAACTAATTCTAGTAAGTTGAAATGCTATTGTGTGTCCCAGGGTAATCATCAAGGATGACTAATAAAACAGCTAAAATTATTGAACAAATTAAAATGCTATGCTAAAAAAATATCCATTAATACAAAAAAGAATAAAGAAAAAGTATAAGAACAATAACAACAACAAAATCTCCAAACCATAATATGCAGATAACAGAACCCTGAGAATGGATAACCCAATAGACAGAGACTATGGAATTGGATAAAATACCTAAATGTCACTATATATATTCCACAGAAGACACACTTTTAGTTGAAAGATACAAAAGAGCAAGTAAAGAGCAAAACTACAAGAAAGCCAAACACACTAATATCAGACAAGATATTCTTTAAGCAAAGATGGGCATTTTTCAATAGTGATAGGGTCAATTTGCAAGAAATCTCCGTTATAAACACATAGTCACTTAATAACAGGGAACAAAAATACATAAAGCAAAATTGACATAAATATCTGGACAAATAGGCAACTTGACCATAGATATTACAATACTCTACTTTCAATGAGAAATAGAACAAAGACAAAAAAGGTATGTGAGCTGTATCCCAATAGGGGTATTTAAAATAAGATATGATCTGTCTCGCTACATGAGGTTATATTTAAACTAGATGACAGAAACTACTCGAGCTACCTTGTGAAGATGGCAACCAGGCCAATGGAAGTCACTGATTTCCTGGGCAGTGGGGAGCCCAGTCATTCAGCACTAAGCAATGACTCCTACCCCTGCGGACTGCTGTTTTGAGACAACAAAAGCACTGTTATTTTAGCCATTGTTCTTGTTATTCGAGATAGCATCTCCCTGTTATCCCAGGCCAGCTCTGAACTCAAGTGTAGCTCAGGGTGACCTTTAACTGTGTATCCAACTCCTCAGCTTCTGGAGTGCGGGGATCCTAGGCACCACACAAAGCCTCTTTGCTATCCTTCGAGATGCTTCAAGTTCTTTCCTATATTTCAGAAACTTTTCTAACCAGTGCACTGTGGGTATATATTACTAAACAAACATTTACTAAAATTTTTTATACACACATGTGTGTGATATATATTATTAATAAAGGTATAATGGAAAAATCAAAAAGATACTATTAAAAAACAATTGAAAGAAAAATTAACATAGAGTCAAAAGAACGTGAATCAAGGCAGCTCTCTTTATGATATTAGGTATATAATCTTGAGTGAGGTACTCGACCTCCTTAAGTCTTAGTTTTCCTTTTCTAAAAGTGCAATGGAATGATCCAAACGTTTTCAAAGGACTAAATATAATAATGTAATTAAATGGAAATTCGAGGAACTGTGATGGATGCTTTCATTAGTCAATGAATTATTCAGTTTTTTTGTGAGCCCAGGACAGCTTCGGCCTTCATTTAGTTACATACGATTTGGTGTACCTATCTTAGTTAATTATTCTGAACTGAGGTATGGAAAAAGAAATGATTAGCAGATTGTGTTATCGAGAGAGGCATCTTCACAATTCTGTTTCAATCTTGAAAAAAAAAAAACACAGAGGAGCCCTTCCTTGGTCAATGTTGCATTTCATCGGGTAGTCTTTTCTTTTTAGAAAACACTTCCTGGACTCAATAGCCTGTGGCTGATACTCCTGCTTCTGAAATGCTAAGAAGTCTCACGTCAAACTGGCCTTCCATCCATCTCCAGGCAAAGCTTCATATCTCAGGACCACAGCTGTCATTCAGACTTCCTGGGACTAGACTTTATTTTCCTTTGCCCTGATTCTTTGATCTATTTGATCTCATAGTTTATATCTCTGTCGCTTTTCTCAAAGGAGCAGGAGTCTGGTAAGAGGAGGCTGTATACACATCATTGAGTTCTTGTTTCATTCTCTCTGTCTTCTCTGGGCTGGAGCAACTTTAGCACAGAATAAGTGGAAAAGGAGCCAACTCAACCGCAGACCGTTCCTCCTGTTCCAACTACTCTGACCTGGTCTCCGTCACACGTGTCATCAGGAGGACAGTGACTCACCTCTCTCACAAAGACCCTTTTGTGCTCACCATACTGACAGTCAAGTATTCCTGGAAGAACTCCACGAAGCCTCATCATCTTTCCTGACTTAGACCAAAGTCTATGGAGCCAACTCTACCAGAGGTGATGCCCGGATGGAAGGACCAAGGAAAACACCTGGAACCTTTTTTTGTGTGCCAACATTGGATGGAAGGAAGCAGCAGCAACAGGCAAAAGGAGAGAATTTGAATTTAAAGCCAAGTATCAGGTTAGAACTTGAATAGACTTGAAGCACATACTGGAGTAAAACTTGTGGACATTTGGGCAAACATTCCCAAAGGAAAAAAAATGGAACAAAAAGGAGGCAGACAGTGTGCTGGAGTGATGTCTACCACAGTCGCCTTTGGAGCCTGACCAGCTGCATCACGGGCAGACGGCTTGCAACTGCACCAGTGCTTCAGTTAATCCTCTCAGCAGTGACAATACGCCTGATGGAAGGGAGGGAGGGAGGGTTTATTTTAGCTGACGGCCTTGGGATGATCTTTATGTCCACTGTGGTTAGGAGCACTGTGCAGGCATAATGGTTTTGTGTAGCGTGCAAAGGTTATCCTTGTGTTATTTACATGCTGGTTTCTCTGCCCCCACCCCATATCTAGTTTCAATTTGGACTTGATATTATAATGCTTAGGTTAAGAATTTCCTGTCTCAAGTTTGTGAAAACAATTCTTACCATTTATTCTCTGCTTTGTCAATAAATGCGGACCACCCAATGGCTGAGCAGAAGAGAGATTAGGGTGGGATTTCTGCCAGCCAAGGAGGAGGGAAGAAAGAGTGGGGGGAAGCAGAATGGGGTTGGAAGCCACAGGAAAGAGTCTGGAAAAAGTCCATGAAAATGCACCTGAAGCCCAAAGAGCCAAACCAATAATAAGCAAGTAACATGGAAATTTGGCTGGGAGGAGGCCAGAAAAGCTTAGGGGTTAATTAATAAAGATCATTAGACTTCCCAGATATGGAGGTAGGACTTTAAAATAAATCTTGTTCTCTCTGTGTTGTTATTAGGAACCAGCTAGAGTAAAGATACACAACTGCCAGATTAATTCACTGGCTATGTTTATATTAAAATAATTCATTTTACAGGAATGGCTCTCGCCATTGGTGGTAGGATCGTGAGGCTGGTTGCTCACATCTGGCTGGCTCAGAAAGAGGCTGCAAGGTAAAGTTCAAGGTCCTCTATCAGCTGTCTACCTTCTTCACCCAGGCCCTACACTCCTAAGGTTCCCCATTCTACCAAAAATAGTGCCACCACCTGGGAACAAGTTTTCCAACACATGAACCTATAGGGGACATTTTATATTCAGACAATAATCACCATGCCCAGAGACGATACCCCCTCAGCCCATCGCCTTGGAGATAACGTTCTGATGTGAGTCTTGGTAAGAACATCATCACCATCATACAGACCATAGCCAGAGTTCACTTTCTTCATAAAAGAGAAAAAATAAGAAGGAAGAGAGGTCCCTGGAGTGAGCAATGGAAAACTCAGGATCCATCAGAAGTGTATTGGCCCATGTGAGCCCACTGTGGGCTTGCTCCTGGCTCTTAGCCCCTCTCTTTTTCAGAGACAGATGAGCCCTGTTCTAACTTGCTGACTGGAACCAGCGACAAGTCATCCTGGTTCTCTGGCTCTCAAGCAGGCTCTCCTGGGAGAAGCATCCTGGGATACTTGGAATCAGGTGTATGTCTTATTCTGGTGACAGGCCAAACTTGAGACTTCTTGAGAGAGATCAGAGGAGCCTTGCCATAGGTTGTTGAAGACAATCTTTTCGCTCCTGGTATCTATTGTCTTCTTTTTCTCTCTGTGTGAGAGAACTGGCCCTGCTTATTTGGCCTATGCCAGCTCGCCCTCAGGCTGCCTTTACTACTAATACCTGGAAGTTTCATTTTTCAAATCTTACTTTTAATGATGGTTCTTAAATGCTTTAACCTCCGTTTTAGCCTACCACCTACCAGAGGGAGTGGAAAAGAAAGGGTATGGGGGGATGTGGACCCGTTTAGAGATGATTCTTTGAAGCAACTCCCATCTGAGTTGTCTAGAAATCAGCAGTTCAGTTCGCAGGTCAGCAGTGGCAGCTGGACCCACTTGAAACACTTCATGGATACACCAGCAGTCCAGTTCAGTAGAGTCGGGTAGCAAACACAAATCAGCAGCGGTGGCACTACCTAGCAGAGACAGCCAGGCCTCAGCCTTGACACTTGTCAGTAGTAGGGACCAGGAAGGACACCAGAAGAAGTTCTCAGCTGTGTCTCTCTCAGCCCAGCAAAGATCAGCAAAGGTGTGAGACCAACAAGCCTTGCACAGCTAGCTCTATAAGCAAGCCTAGCTCAGACTTCGTCACTGTTCATTGAGTCCTTTTAGTGCTCCTTCCAAACATCACGTGCCCTCCAGGGTCTTGCCTCAGCACCTGTGTCCGTCTCATCTGACGTCACTCTGCCAATCAGCCCGAGCCTGAGGAAGCAGTAAGAAAGTGCAGCACACCACCAGAAGTTTTTTGGCGCATTTCTTTCTATGGTGTCTCCCAATACATGCATGTCAGTAGCTAAGAATCCTTCATTACGTGTCCTTTCATGTGCTTGCTTTAGCAGAACATCCTTTCTCTCATGTCTGCTTCAGCAAAACATTCCCTCACCTGTTTGTCCCAGCAAAACACCATCCAACACAACTGACTTTCCAAGGAAACCTTAAGTTTCTGCTTCAAATACCATTGCTGCCAGCTGTGGCCACACCGCCAATTCCTGTCAACAAGCTATGAGGAATCAGCAGGTACAAACTTTACAATCATAGTCTCAGGACTGAGCCACCTGCCCCTTGACTACTGGCGGTTAGAATTTAGATGTGACAGATATCCACTCTCTGACCTAGGAAGCAGCAGAGTGAAAAATTAGGAGTTACAAAAGTTCCAAGAGGATCCGAGGAGGCAGAGACTCCTCTTGGCTAGACCACTTGCCTTTGGACCACATGATAGATTAAAATATGGGGCTGACAGTTGGCTCAGTGGGTAAAGGCTCTTGCTGCTGAGTCTGATGACTTGAGTTTCATTTATAGGACCCACATAGTGGAAGGAGAGAATTGACTCCTGTAAGTTGTCCTTTGGCCTCCACACACATATGGCACCTGCACACTCAAAAATGTAGACATGCACATACACACACACACACACACACACACACACACATACACACATACATATACACACACACACAAATGAAAAACAAACATGCTTGAAATACAAGGAATAATTATTGAGGACATACAGAATACATAATTTAAAAAATACAACACAAATAAAGACAATCAATTTTATTGTGTATATTGTAGCTCAGTACACATGAGGACTATAAACCATCCTGGAAACAAGAAAAACTGGAATATTAATAACTACACTGAAACACAAACATAGAGTTTACAAAGAAGGCTCAGAAAAATGTAGCTTGCTACTAAAAAAAATGAAATATTTGATTATTACCTAAATAAACACTGATATCTTTGAATCTTATTTTTTAAACTCAGTTAATGTCCCATGCAATTATTATTAATTCATAGTCCCAAGGCCCAAATTTGCTGCCTATAAAAAGGAAAATTTAATGTGTAATGCAACTGATTAGTTGATTGAAGTCTCAAGTAAAATTACTTTTAACTTTGACATAATTAGTATATATTCATTGTAAGTTTTTAATAGATGGTAGTTGTATAGTTTATAGATAATAATTAGTGTTATTTCAAGTGCTACAGTAGATATTGTTTAACAAACATAGGCAACATCTATGAAGAAGATAGAATATTTTTACCTCTTAGAAAGTTTCTCTTGTTCTGTAAAGTTTTATTTGAACTCCTTCAAGTTACATGATGTCACAGGTGACACAATGTCACACCCAGTGACACACTGTCTTAGTTTCTCTAGTAAGTCACCCAGCCCATCATCTGTACTTCCATCTGTGACTCAGGGGAATCTTGAACATGCTTCTGTCCCTTTCTTCTACCCTGTGTTCACTGTTTAGCATCCTTGTGTGCCTTATACGGTTGGCTCTGCTGGCCTCTGAAGCCCAGCTTCCTCTACGAGACCAAACTGGTACCTTAGCCTCCCTTCATCTTCTCTGAGCTTCTGCTGTGCCATGGCTACTTCTCTTCCACCTTAGCAGGGTCATGTCAATTTACCAGAATCTAACATCAGGTGCCACTGTCTTTTCTGACATCTGGTAGGATGGGTGATGGCTTGCATGTTGCCTCCCCCTCTTACCACCATGACCTCCCTGGTCTCCTTCTGTACTATTAGACCCTTGGTGGGTTTGACACAGCCCCTCACTAATCAGTGTGGCCCCTTCCCCTTTCCAGTCAGACATGGTGTCTAAGTCTCTGTGATCTCTCCTTCCTTCCCAGGACTGGCTTTCATTTCCTGTTGTCTTGACTCTCATTTTGGCTTAACCCTGCAAAGGCCACACATTTCTTTATGCCAGCTTGGCATTGGCATTGTCTGTGGAGCCTAACTCCAAGAATGTAACTCCAGAGAACCATGTGATTTTCATGCTTCCAGACTCTGTGCTTCTCCCAGGCCCACATGCAAATATGCTCTGTAAGAAGCTCAAGTGTCATGTTACCGGGAGAAGCATCTTTCTGAGAGACTTCATCCTGGTGGGGTGGTCTCAGAACTAGGCATGGGTTCCTGCAGTCATGTGTCCTGTGTTTTCATGGATCATCCAGTCTCTCTGGTTTCCCTCAGTGGGTGCATTGGAGCAGGATGGGCTTCCTGTTCGCAGTCTTATCTCTGGAATACTGGGTAGTGCCGTTTCTTCCATTAGGATGATGGGTGTCCATGTTGAACTGCACTGGGTGGAGGGGCATGGCCCTCAAACTCCATTTGGGGAGGGAGTAGCCCCTCTCAGAACTGACACACTGACACAGTCTGCTGTTCAGCTGGCTTACATCACTGACTGAGAAGCAGAAAACAAGGATATGTGATTTAAGAATAAAGCACCTTTCATCAACAAACAAACAAACAACAAAAATCTGCAAGAGATGGGAAGAAACTAGGGTGATTGACAGGGAAGAGGAAGGTGAAGAGCAGGGTAAATGACAACAGAGAAGTCCAGCTTTGGTCTGGTGAGTTGGGGGCTGGAGGAGGAGGAGGCAGAGAACAAGACACAGTGGGGTGGGGTGCTGTCCTGTGCTGAACCAATGTGGCAGCCAGCTCTATGCAGCTGTTTAGTTAGTCACCAGGCCTGTGACCTCTAGATGAGAGACTGAAGAAGACCCTGGCCACACATCCTGCCATGGGCCATTCTTTTGATCAGAGCCTGGGACCAGGTGTTTCTCACAGAACATTCTCCCCTAAAGGAATGTGACCTGCAAAAATACAGTCCCAAGACACACACAGGGCCGATACTAGGACCGAGAGAGTTGAGGGGCCAGGCAAGGAAGGTGCTCCTGTGTTCATCACTCCTGCAGCAGAGAGACAGCAACGTTCAGTTTGTCATTCAACTTGTTGAAGCATTTGGGGAACAAATGCCAGCCAGGTTTCAGCAGACCAGACTACTCTTGTCCATACTGGTGAGGGCCATCTCCTTCACTGGTTAGCAACCAGCAGACCAGCCTGGAGGATACACACAGAAGTGACACTTTACCCAGCTACCAGAGCATCTCTCAGTCCAGTCAAATTGACAGAATATCAGCTGTCACATCAACCTTCTGTTAATGATGCGAATCCGTCTTTCTGTTGATATTAATTATGACTGTTGTTATGTGACCATGACAGACTTAATTCCTTCCTAAAGGAAAGAAGCCTCCAAACCCTGTAATTTGTTGAACACATCTACCGTCCTGATCGTCTAGCTAGACGGAGACATGTCGACAGGAAGAGTAGGGAAGACTGGTGTTTTAGTTGCCCACATTTCAATCACTGACTCGGCAACTGTTCATTACTGACCAAGTTTAACTATACCTGTGTGGAAGTGATTGCTACTAGAAACTAGAACAAGACAGGTCGGGTGACAAGCTCAAGAACTTAGTCATTAAGATCTTGTGTCTCATGTAGCCCCGGGTGTAAAGTAAGATTGAGTAAAAATAAAAGAACTGAAGACCTTCTAAGTCCTCACATACTTGTCTGTAAATAAGACTAATGTTGGCATCTTTGTTGCCAGGCTGTGTGAGGGTTAAATGGATTGCTGTGTTTGGACCCATATCTACTACACACGATTGCTAAGTTTCATAGAATTGTCCTGCCCCGGCATGCATGTCAAACACACTCCAATCTCCTTTTAAATATGAGGAAATAATTCAGAACTGTGAAATTATTTTTCTCAATGCCATGCAGGCACAAAATATAGAGGAATGGATGAAGAGGCAGGAAAAGGAGAGAGAGAAAGTTCAAACCGAATCTTTAAAATGTTTATTATAAAAATACTTGCAAAAACCAACAGCAACAACAAATCCACACATCAAAATTAACCAGACTCAAAAATCTATATATCTCAGTGAATTTCTATACAATTAGAATAGCTGCTCTGAAGCTGTGGATAAGTGCATGCCTGTGGATGAATGCATAAAACAAATGCTCAACAGTGAACGTATAAAATACAAGGTTTATTATGCATTTTATTTTATGTTTGTACACATATCTGTGCATGTGCCACATGTGTGCAGTGCTGGAGAAGGCCAGATCACCTGGAACTGGAGTTAAAGCTGTGAGCCATCATCTGAGGGTTGAGAACCCAGCCCTGGCCTTCTGCCAGAGCAGCAAGTGTTCTGAACCACTGAGCCATCCCTCCAGCCACAGATGTGAGTCTTCTAAGTACAAAGGGGTAGGCTCATTTATCTGAAAAGAAACAGCGAAGTTCACTGTCCTCGTCAGTATTAAAGTCCAAATGAAAAGCAGAAGACACCCGAACCACACCTGGATTTCTGGATTTCAAACACCTTCTGACTATCTGTCAGTACAGGCTGACTTCTCTTCCTATTCGCCTGCCTGGAGGCTGCAGCTTCTTTAAGGAGATTGATTTGTGACTCCCAGCATCAGGAAACCACTCATCTCAATGTAACTGAATGATCTGGGGAGAGCTGGAACTGAGCCATTTTTGCCAGAAAATGATGAAGACAAAGTCCAGGAATATTGCGAGCTTATCAGGAAAATCGATTCCTCTAACAAGGAAGTGAGTCACTATCGATTTTTTCCCCTCTAATTAGACCCTGAGCCCTGATAGCATTTTGTGAGTGATGGCAGTTTGCTTTCACCAAATGTGTTTCTCACTTTGCAGTGGAGTGCAACATGCTTTCAAAAGCCAGTGTCTCCTCTGTGTCCCCTCTGTGTCCCTTCTGTGTCCCCTCTCTTGCTTCCTCCAGTTCTTGAAGGTTGATAGCATGGGAGCTTTTAGATGCTTGCTGTGATGGTGTCAGGACGCTGTCACACAATCTCTGGGTGTCCTATCATGTGACGGTGCATGGAGCTGGAGAGAGGATTGGCACACAGGAGAGATGCTACACAGCAATAGCCACAGACAGCTGATATGTGACTATGGGGGCTCAGTCAAGAAGCAAGCAAGCAGCTTTCAATCTAAGATGTCTGCATGCACATGGTACCTAGAATGTAACTGTGACAGAAACCAGTAAGCTTCCCAGCAGCTCCTCGCTTCCCACATCCTAGCAGATGTGCTGTGGTTTGAAAATGAAATAGCCCCATAGGAACATATGGTAAACACCCGGAGCCCAGCTGATATTATGTTTGGGCAGGTTATGCAGTCTTTAGGAGATGGGACCCTGCTGGAGGAAGTTCATCACTTGTGGCAGGGATGTGAGGTTGTATAGCTTGGCTGCACATCCTTTTTTTCATTTCTGCTTCCTGACCTTTGGGCCAGCCTCATGGTTCCTTTCCCACCATCATGGATTGCATCCCCTCTGGAGCTATATCCCAAAATAACTTCTTTCTCTTCTGAGTTGCTCTTCATTCTACCTTGCAGACAAGGAACCCTTCACTCAACAGGATTGACAGAACCAGATGCGGCCTGTTTACAAGGAAGGCCCGTTGCCAGGTTTGGTCTTCAGGTACCTTCTGGAAGAAGAGCTCTGAGGGTTGGTGCGACTGCCTGCCTGGGAAGAGCACTGCTGGTGCTGGGCTTCAGAGACAGGGACGCAGCATGACACCAATGTGGCTCCTGCTGACCGTCCCTTCCTGTGCCCTGCAGTTGAGTCTCTCAAACAGGTGCTGCCTGTTGCATCACAGTGACATTGCAAAGGAAGGGTGGAATTTCATTTTGGATTTGTCCCTTAGCAAATGCTTGTGCTCACAGTGACAGGTGGCAGCTTGGATGACTGACTGCACATGTCAGGACCATGATGATGGACTTAGAGGCAGCCAGGTCACAGAAACTCTGTTTCTCTTTCTGATGTGGCCACATGGACTACAACTCCTTTTCTTTCATTTCTCTGTTACTCTTATCTCTTTCATTGGTCTATTAAAGATGGTGGCTGAGCTTGGCTTGTTAGCTTCCAGGTCCCAGGATCTGACTCTAATCACTCCGTGGCATCTTGAATGAAGTGTGGCTGGTAGTTAGTAATGATCCTCTAGTACTGGCTTCTTCGGGAGACACTTGTGCTGTGAGAGTGTTAGACAACATGGTCATATGAAGTCCATACCTCCTGACAACTTTTCTGTAAATCCTAAATTATTCTAAAGCAAAGTTCACCTGACAATTAAACAAAAGCTGATTAGGTCCAAAAATGTCTGGGAAGATTCCTGGCAAGTTTGGTGGGATGCCATGGTGCCACAGGGAGAGTAGAGCTGGTCTGTTGGGACTTGCCTGGGACTCTTAGTGATGAACTTGCAGGTGTCAGCGGCCAGCGTTCACTCTCCCCCCAGTTCCTTCATTGAGGAAATAATGCTTATCATTAATTTGATTGAAAGTTCTCAGTCCTTATTCTTCATCCCACTGGGTAATATGTCCTCATTTCCTGGTATCATAATATTCGTATTTTATTTTTTAAACTAATGACACGTTTTGTTAACTGCCAAATAGTCACTCATTTTTCATGAGGAGAAGTTGCTGTCAGATTATATTTGTTAATATTTTCATGAACACTTCTGCAGCAATATTCAGAAAGTTACTTACATTATTATGCATCGTGTACTGCTTTTGACAGGTACTGTTTGTATTTTGGAAATATTTCTTTTTTCTTTCATTGTCTCCCTTAATTTTCTAATTATTTATAGCTGGAAAATGTTAGTGACCTTTAACCTACACTATCTGTAGCATTTCTAATGCTGGCACACCTTCATCCCAGTACTCGGGAAGCAGAGGCAGGGGAATCTCTGTGAGTTGAAGGTCAACCTGGTCTACACAGAGAGTTCCAGGTCAGCCAGAGCTACATGTAAGGTCCTGTCTCAAAAAATACAGATAATGCCATTAAAACGAATACATCTATGTACTCAGAATTCTGTGTTAATTCAGATGGACACCATTAGAATTTAGAAACTTTGTATATGTCTCTCCAATTTTATCTCATTTCTGTCTCTTTTGTCTACAAGTTTTTAAAATTAACCATAATGATCCCTTTTTTATTGTGATCTAACACATGTGTTTCTATGTTTAGGTTAAGTGTTAGTCAGATTTTTTTCCTGTCTTTGTTTTATATACCTAGAATGACATTGGATATAATTATTCTGAAATTGTCTTACTATAATTTCACCTATACTGATGTGGTCATTATTTTTCACACACACCAGGATTTGCCCATATTTCTTGCTCTTGAAGGATATGTAGGTGATTTCTGGTCTTTCCTGTGTAGGTTCATGTATGTGCTCATGTCTCTGTGTGGTTGTACATGTACCTACATATACATAGAGGCCAGAAGTCAATGCCATGTGTATTTCTTAGTTACTCTCCACCTAATTTTTTGTGACAGTCTCTCATTGAATCTGTAGCTCTTCTATTGAGGAAGACTGGCTGGCCAGAAAGCCCCAGAGAGACACTTGCCTCTGCCTCCCCAGCATGGGGATTATAAGCATGACCAGCCTTTTACATGGATTCTGGGGGATTGGAGTCATGCTTGTGTGGCAAGCAATATACTAATTGAGCCAATTTTTCAACTCCAAATGCCCATTTTAAAGAGCTGCATGTATATGTATGTATATGTGTGTATGTGTATACATTCACTTAACATCATATCTTCAAGAGATCTGAGCCATCCCCTACCCCTAACCTTTTACCCATTGAGCATTTCCCCATCCTATCCATCTTATCCACTGTGCCATCTCCTCAGCTTCCATGCTATTTATTTATTTATTTATTTATTTATTTATTTGTTTATTTTTTGCATGACCTTAGTTGGACATAGGGAAAATGTAACTTTGCATTTATAGTGTCTTGCTCACACTCAGGGTGATACACTGGACACCAGCTTACACTCCGGTGACACACCGGACAGCAGCTGTGACATACTGATCTGTGTTGGTAGAACAGATGTGGCATGCTCTCTCTAATCTCCCACAGCTGTGTGGCAGCATGCTCTGGCAGAGCTGATGCAAGAAAATGAATCTCATCCATAAGACTTAAAAAATAATCATTCAATGAGAGGACATCTAGTTACAAAGATGACGGGGAAAGTTATCATTCTGCAAGAGGGAGTCACTACTCTCTGTGCCCGAAGGATGCTGTGAAGGACAAATCTGTGCTTTTATATGACTTGGTAAATAAAAGCCATGAATTAACATCGGAAACCTGGAACTGTAAAAGGACCTGCAATTTTGTCATTCACAGCATACTTATAGGCTAGCCTGATAGCCTGGCGGGGAAAGGTGCTTGCCACCAAGCCTGACGATCCGAGTTTGATCCCTGGAACCCACATGGTGGAAGGAGAGAACATCCCACATGTTCTTGTCTGACCTCCATACACACACTGTGGCATGCACACGCCCACGCACATCCATACACATATGCTTAAGGAAAGTGTGTGTAGTGTAAGTGTAAAAGTTGTCAAATTTTCAAAAAAAAAAATATGAACATGTCCACCCAATGAGCACCTGGCTGGAAAAGTGCAGACTGTGCCTCCAACCTCCGCTTGGGCACTGGTCCAGATGTTATCCCGCATCCTCCACACTCCACCACTCTCTTGACTTTTAACAGTGCACATTAGCACTGGCTCTTGGCCCTTTTTATAAACTGTACATGCCTTTTGTGTCTGGTTTCTCTCATATTTTTTCAGAGGTGCTGTTCATATTGTTTTATGTAGTTAACAACTCTGGTAACAGTATTAGCACACACACACACACACATACACGCAAGAATTTTGGAGGGCTGTATATATTGAGTGAGATACACTTCACATTTGGCTCTATATACTATCCAAGAAAAATCACAAGTTTTTGTATTATTCTAGATGTATGACTGTTTTATTTCTGTTCTTGTGATAAAATATCCTACTTTACTGGAGAAAAAGGTTTATCTTAGCTTACAATTTCAGGTTATAGTCAGAACCTGAACTACTACAGAGAAATCATAGTGACAGGAGCTTGAAGCGGTTAACCACATGTCACCTACCCACAGTCAAGGTCTTGAAGAAAGACATGCATACATTGGATGCTGGCTCTCTGGGTTATACTCAGCTGTATTTTTCAAATTTTATAGAATTTAAGACCCCCTGCCTAGGAAATAGTGCCATTCACAGTGGGCTGAAACTTCTCACCTCACTTAATTAATCCAATACCTCACAGACATGCCCACAGGCCAGCCTAATGTAGATACTGGGCTCATTGGGACCCTCTTCTCAGGTGAGTCAAGATCAGTGGTTCCCAACCTGAAGGTTTCCACCCCTTTGGGGGTCAGACCACCTTTTCACAAGGGTTGCATATAAGATATCCTACAGATGTCAGACATGTACATTGCAATTCATAGTAGTAGCAAAATTACAGTTGTAAAGTAACAATGAAATAATTTTATGGCTGGGGTCACCACAGCATGAGGAACTGTATTAAAGGGTTACAGTTTTAGGAAGGTTGGGAACTGCTGTTCTAGATGATGTCAAGTTTACAAGTTAAGCTAGCCATCACAATCACAGTATCTTCTTTGCCCGTTCTTCAGTCCTATATTAACCATTCCTCAATTTATATTGACTCTTCAATACAGATACCTGTCTTGATCTACATCCTGCTCTTGGTGGATTTCGTTGCTGACACGAACTCACGAGGCTCCTGGTGCTGTCTTTATTTTAATGTGTCCCTTTATTGATTTCAAACTACAAATCTGAACATATCACTTGTTTGTAACCTTTAACAAAATCTTGTTGAAAAAGTGGTGTAAAGTTAACATTTTTAAATCTGCATTTTAGTGTATTAAATATGAAGACAACGAGAAATTGAAAATCAGGCCACTTACGTCACAGTACGTGCGTCTCCATCTCCCCAGGGCCTGGATTACAAACTGGGACCACGTCAGCTGGCTATTAACATGGGTCCTAGAGACTGAGCTGATGTCCTCCTGCTTCTGCAGCAAGAACTTTATTTATCCACTGAGTTATCTTTTCGGGGCCCCCCAGTATTACTCTGTTGCAAAATTAAGATATCTTTGAAACTTCTCTGTGGTTTGCAAAGGACTGTCAATAGGACAGTCGAATAAGGAGATGAGAAAGGCGAGCAGTGAGAAAGGCTGAACAAGATTACTCTCTCCAAGAACTGTCTCCACCCCAGGGGCAGAGCTGGCAACCCCTGCTGGCAGCAGCTCTCCCTGGGGTGTGGCCAGCAGCAGGAGTATCGTTTGCTCCCAAGGGATACCATAGGAGTCTGTTAACGAAGCAGCTATAAAAAGAATCCCATGAGTTGAACAGGTCACAGGTGCTGACGCTGGTTGACATGGGAATAAATTAAAGCTAAAAATCAGCAGGACAAAAATCCTGCTTCACCTGAACTGTGAGAGCTGGCTAGGTGGCTTTGGCAATGAAGACACAGCTTTGAGCTCTTCTGGGAGAAAGTTAACCCCTTCACATAAGAGCAGCAAAGAAAAAGACTCCAAATGGAGTCTTTTACAAAACTCTACAAGTGAAATAAAGGAATCAGAACAATAGTAGTAGATGATTGAAAATTTGAAAACATTACAGATAAAAGCAATTTATGACTAGAAATACCACCGCTGTTTCTAATGTACTTTCTGAAAAAGTGTAAAGACTTGAGTTAGGTCCTCAGAACAGCAAGACATGGAGTAGGAAAGTGACCATGCTTGGCCCACTCCAGGTTTCCCCAAGGTTTCTGCTATTCTGTGTGGGAATTGCAAGGTCATTTCAAAATTATTTCATATTCTTCAAGTGCCTAGTCACATTCAAGGCAGGAGGTTGATGTCCTCCTGGGAGCGGTTCTCAGTGGGACTGATGCATATGAAGTAGGTGAGTCAGGGACCTGGTTCCTGCACTAATGGATGGGAATACCTTCGGATTCTGGGGCTTTGCTCTCTGACCATCCTGAAGGGACAGTCCCCAGTTTCTCTTTGAGTAGGATGAGGTACATTCTCAGAAACTCCCGTTGAATGCTACTGTCTCATTCCTCTGCTTGCCAAGTCAGCACACCTCTCTGCTATGCTGAGAAGTGACTGCTACCTCCATATCTACATAGTTTCAGTTAGTTTTAATTGCACTAGTTACTCATAGACCAGTAATTCACCTTTAGTATACAAAGGAGAGTTCCGATTTTTAAAATTTGCTTATATTGCGGTATTTGAAATACAAATGTCATTAGCAGTGTTATCAGTGTGTGTGTGTGTGACAGGGGAGGTGTCTTATATATTTCATAAGTACTCGCTGTGTAGATAAGGATGACCTTAAATGTCTACTCCTCCTGGCTCCACCTTGTGAGTGCTGGTATTTACAGGTAAGAGGCACCATGTCAAGTATTACATGGTGCTGGCAATAAAACCCAGGTCTTCAGTCATACTAGACAATCACTCCACTCTATCAATTGAACCTCAGCCTCAGCCTTCTTCCATATATGAATACCTTCAACACTATGCCTGTAATGGGTCCATTGCTCTACATACGGATTCTTTTTATGATAGTGTATTTAGGTCTAAAAGGTAAATTGGCCCTGCATAGACTCTATATATGCCCACGATTTATTGATTTTTCTAATCTAACATGACATATATGGGCTATGACTTTTACTCAATAATGCTATAGCCAGAACTAAATTTCCTCAATTTTAGAAATCATCTTTTTTTGTAAAGTAGATCAGTGAGACAAACACGGTCCAGTGAGGAATATTGTCCATAAAACAACAACAAAATCAGACTATACTTTCAGATGCTTCATTTTGGAGTCATTCGTTAGTCACCATATCCTAAATTCATGGAACACTGGAAAATTCTAAAGACACAAACAGCCTCTAGACCCCCCACTGAAACTAATTAAAGCCGGGGTCTCCAGGGCGATCTCCAGCTCATTGCTCGGGAGAAGCTTGCAGAGCTCCTTTCTAGCTAGTGTATTTGTTTATTGACCCAATTAGAAAAGCACCAGAAATAAAGCACTTTGCAAACCCTGATCCCATTAGCTGCAGACGATAAACAGTCCCATCTCAAAGTGTACTCCAAGAGCAGTAAAAGTGGATGTCTGGAGACATACCCTCCTGTTTTATTTCCAGACTTCCACAAAATTTTATTTTAGCCTCAAGAGAAAATTCAAGACCCATAATAAACACAGAAGCAAGGGCAAGAGAGAGATAGAGAGAGAGAGAGAGAGAGAGAGAGAGAGAGAGAGAGAGAGAGAGATTTCAGCAGTGAAGAGCATGTACTGCCTTTACAGGTGACTTGGTTCAATCTCCAGCACCCGTACTGTAGCTCACAACCACTTGTAATTCCAATTTTAAAGAATCCAATGCCCTCTTCTGGCTTCCTTCAACACTGCATGTATCTGGTGTATATTTTATACATGAATGTGAAAATACTAATATGCAACAAAGAAAGAGAAAAAGAAAGAGAGGGAGAGAAAGAAAGAGAAGGAAAGAAAGAAAAGAGGGAGGGAGAGAAGGAGGGAATGGAGGAAGGAAGGAAGGAAGGAAGGAAGGAAGGAAGGAAGGAAGGAAGAGCAGAAGTATACTGGAAGGGGAAACCACAGAACCTGGTCACAACACAGGTAGTGATATGAGCACGTGGCACACATGTTTCTTCAATTCTGCAAGCTCTCTCCTTCCACACTTTAAACACATTTCCCTGACACCAAAGAGACCTGTCTATCTCACCCACATCTTATCAGTTAGCCTTTGGGTCAGCTATGAGTTAGAATATACATACTCATCTCTCTTCTTGCCTGTCTTTCTCATTGACTTGAGGGGTCTTTGTGGTTCAGATCTGTGACATAGGTTCTACTGCCCTGTACACATAAGAAGAGCTCTCACTGCTGGCTATGCATTGAGTATTGAATTAAACATGTGTGGTTCAGTAGTTAGTTAGCCTCTTCTTGTTGCCTTTGCTTCCTGGTTACCGTCAAGGAAAAGGAAATCATGTTTCTCTGTGCAGGGTTGTTTGCAATGTAGGGAATACATGCTAAGCCATCATCTCTTTCCTTCTGGGTGATCATCTGGAGACTAAGTATTGGTACTTTAGATGCTGAAGCCAGAAAAGTGTGGAACAACAGTCACATGCCAGTCCCAGCCTTCAGTTAGGAAGACAGGTTACATGTCTGAGTTTCTGGAATGTAGGATGCTTAGTTTTGATAGCAGGACATTGTCAAATATTCATGAATTGAATGACAAGTCTTGGATTACGATGCTTTCAGAGGTAGGGAGAAGATTCACAGTGAGAGTTGACTTTGGGAGTTGAGGCAGGCAGTGAGAAGGTCTGAGTGCCCCTGGAGGGAAGGGGACTCCAAACTTAGCAAAGATGATCTTGTTCCAAGTGCATCCAGAAACAGCAGAGAACTGGACCCTAAGACACCACTCTATCTGTGACTGTAGTCATCTCAGTAGAGGTATGTGCTGCAGATTAGAGAGTTCCTGATGTCTGGAACTTACCAGCTATTTGTGATCCTTCAAGGCAAATAACGCCTCTGATCACTATTGCTGCTGAGCCCAGAACCCATTCAAGGATGTGTTCAATAGCCAGTAGTCTGATTTGGACAGTCAGGGCACATGCTACTCTGTACGAAGTCAGAGACAAGGAAGTCTGGCTTCCTTCAGTCACTTTGAAAGGACCAGTCATGCCTCTCTAAATGCTCAATAAAGTGCATCAGCTTTATTCTGTCAGATGGGGAGAAAATGCCGTAAATGAGGCTGTCACTTAAAGGCATTCTTTCCTGAGGAATTACCAGCAGGAATGGCCTTCCTGCAGGGCACTCTCTAAATCTGACAGGGTCTAACTGTGCATCAGGATCACTCTCCCTACAATAATAAACTACTTTAATCATGTTATGTTTCTTCAAGGAAAAATTATCAAGACTCACTGACCTGAATCTTAGACCTTCCCACAGATCTTAGAACTGGAATCTTGTCTCCCCACTCCCACCCAAATTCTCCCTCATGCCCTAACAAACAATGCCTGCATGTTAGTTGGATGGTAAAACAAACAAACAAACAAACAAACAGACAGACAGATATATTAACCAGCCTTCACTATGATGTTCTTACAGGTCTGTCCTGGGCAGAGTGAGCCGGTCTCATGGGTGTTTATTTACAGTGACACACTTATCACCATGTAGTGTCGGCCAAGCAGATTGGTGCTCCCACATTATACTATGGGCTTTTCTAAGACCAGGCCAGAGTGGAAATATTTAATCATTATCCACAGCAATAGGTAAGTTCTTAGGTTGGCCTATTTGCCTTTCTGCATGTATGTTCCATAAGAAGTCGGTGCTACCTGTAGCTAAGTCCAGCTTGTTGAAGATCATGAGCAGTGAGGCAGGGGCATGCCTAGCCTGAAGACCTGCTAGGTCCCACCTTTACCCCACAGAAGGCCTGATTTTCCATTTGTACTTTCAAGTAAATGACTCCAAGAAGTTCATGCGCTGCAGAAGTTTGTGAAGAAAATGGCAGTGCAGGGAAGTCAAGATCCAAATCAGCTGAAAACACAGCCTGTGCTTTTCTAGGAATGACTGGTCCACAGCTATTGTTAAACTCCTGGAACTATGTTTCTGAGGTCACCTGGGTAAAAGACACACACACACACACACACACACACACACACACACACACACGTATGCATGCACATGCACACAAATACATGTATACAAGCACTGTAATAGTCAGAACTATCTACATGAACAGAACCAATAGTGTAAACATGTATTAAAAAGAGTTTAATTAGATTGGATTACATAATACTGACCGAATAGCCCAGCAATGGCTGTCTTCATGGTGGAGAGGCTAAGAACCAGGAAGCTTCTTGGTCTACCTTGCTGGATGCCTCTGGGTCTCACTTTGGTACTGAAAGCTTAGTGGTTTTCTGGAAATTGTCTTTGGTCTTCAGTCCCTGATGGAAGCTGGAGCAGGCTGAGTTCTGATATCCAAAGAAAAACGACAGGATCAGCTTCATTGTCAGGGTAAATAAACTTGCAATGAGGCAAAAAGGCAAAAGCTTTTCTTTCAGACTCCCTTCTATTTGGGCTGCTCCTGGAAGGGGCAATTTGCATTTAAAGTAGGCCTTCTTATTTGAAATAACTGGATCAAGGAAATGGCTCGCAGGTGACTCCAGCAGCTCATCTCGAAGTTGACTGTAGATCCAGTCACGCTGAGAGTCAAGATAACCACCTGACACCATCTTAGCTACGTTTCCACTGCCATGAAGACAACATGGCTAAGGCAGCTTATAGAAGGGAGAGTTTACTTGGTCCTTATGGTTTCACAGGGTTATAGTCCATAACCATAATGGCAGGCAGCATGGCTGCAGGCAGGAGGGTATGCAGGCCCAGCACTGCAGCAGGAGCTGAGAACTTCCATCTTGATCCAAAAGCACAAGACAGAGCAGGGAGACACTGGGATGGCGTGAGCTTTTGAAACCTCAAAGTCCACCCCCAATGACACACTTCCTCCAACAAAGCAACATCCCTTAATCCTTCCTCAAACAGTTCTACTAACTGGGGGCCAAGTATTCAAATATATGAGTTATTCTTGCTCAAGCTACTATATCCACATTAAAAACAACAACAACAAAAAAAAAAAACAAAACAAAAAAAAAACAAAACACACATGGTGTAGGGAATATGACTTTCCCTCATGATATTCCTCTGTGTCTCCATGCCATTAAGGTAATTTGATTCTAAAATAAGCAAGCCTTGACTATGTTTGACTGATTTAAAGCTTTAAAAATCTCACTAAGGCTATATTTTAAATGCCAAACTGCGTAATTCATCTCCTGCTTGATTCTAAGTAGAACATTTGTGCTTCTGTGTGCATTTTCATAGTTTTTACAAATCACTTACAGGCCTTGTCTTTAAATTATATAGTTGTTTTAACATCTCATAAATTAATAATACCACCTTCACTGATTTACTTTTATCATTGTTATTTGTGCATATGTGTGTGCTTGGGACAGGATGGGGGAGGGGTATGTGCGGCTAAGTGCAATGCCTGTGGAGACCAGAAGAGGGTGCTGGATCTTCTAGAGCTGGAGTAATAGATGGTTCTGACCTCCCTGAAGTGAGTGTTAGGAACATAACTCTGGTCATCTTGGTCATCTGGAAGAGCAGGAAGCACTGTTAACCACCAAGCTGTCTCTCACCTTTAAGCATTTTAAATACACACACACACATACACACACACACACACACACACACACTCTAGCACTCTAGTGCTCTAGACTGGTCTTTTGTGATGTCTCCAAAGAAATGAGAGCTGTTTGTGCCTCATCCTCTAGGTTCAACTCCAGAATGACTCCTTCTGCAATGTCGCTCTCTTCTTTCTTCTGTTTCTGCATCCACGGCTCTGCCTTAGCAGTGTGCAGAAACATACTCTGGTGTATTGGTTATGCCCAGTGCAATCCAAGGTACATAGGAAGTCCTCAGTAGATGAGTAAGCTTTTCTACACAGAACAAATACCAATTATGTCATGCACTCATGCTGTAAGTGCTGAGAGAATTTCCTGCACCATATGCTCTCAGGCCACAGGGTTAATGACCAACAGGCAGAAATCTATGAGGGTGTGATTGAAGCCATTCAACCTTTCCTCTCTGTAAGTTGGACATCTCAGATATTTGTTGCAATAATGGGACACTGACTGACAGACACTTTGCTTTTTTATTTGTGGATATTAGCAATGAATTGCTGCTCCTGTCTGAGTTTGTCTAATGACCTTCAGAGGCAGTGTTGTGAAGCGTTGATCTTTATGCTGGTGAGTTCTTCCACTGTCCACCTTTCATCTCCATTTAATCATTATTTCCTACAGCAGAACCTGGCAATGTCTCTGCAACTGTCACACACATCCTTTATTAGATCCCCTCCAAAGTATCTCATATTTCATGTTCTTACTGTGAATGGGAACTTAAAATACCTACTGTTGGTTATTATTGGCCAATAGAAATGTTATAAATTTTTTTCAGTCATAGTGCAACCATAAACTCATGTCCTGCCTCTTGTACTCTGTCTGTGTAGGCAAACACAATATCTAAGCACAAGTGCTGGATCTCATTTTATCTAACCCTTGCCTGCCTCCCCCACCTCGCAGTCCCATCTCAGGCAGTGTATGAGCGCACTTTCAAATTTCCCCTCCTTTTCTCAGCTTTAACATTGGCACTTTTCATTTTTCGTTTCTGCATTCCCCCGTTGGCCATGATCTCATCTTCAGCAGGACTCCTTTCCTGTCTTAGCTGAATTTTATTGCATGGCAATATCTTCGTAGTCTCTGAGCTGTGCCTCCTCCAGCCTTTGTGGTTTATAAGGTTTTGTTTTGTCAATTTCTTATGTTTTCACACTGTCGGGAGCCGCCCGCCATTACAGGATGGTGCAGGCTCTCTACTTCGGCGCAGGCTCTTTGTTTCCTGGATCTTCTCGGAAACCCTGCTTCAATGTGCGCCTGCACAAGGCGCGAAACTTAGTATGCTAATTAGGCACTGAGGCTAGAGCCAATGAGGGATCAGCACATCTCCCAGAGACCTATATAAGCTGCGGGGTTTCAGCGTTCGAAGTCCTTCTACTCCATGCCATCTAAAAGAGCTGTAACAATAAATTGCTGTCAGAAGAATCCAGAGTGCGGCGTGCTCCTTATCGGCGAGGTAGGGCGTGGCATCACACCACACAAATACAGTGCACACACTCATGTCTAGAGGCTTCCATTTCTTGTCATTGTCTGTCTTTCTGTCCATTTCCCCAGGACTCTCACATGCCCAGGGCACTGGCTTTGGACTGATGATGTTAGCTTTTACTGACAGGCACATGTGACCGTGACTCACAGATTTGTGCAGAAAGCTCTGTCCAATAGCCTTCTAGATGGTCATGGCCTTCCAGCCCTGTGGGGTTCTCTGTTGTTGCAGTTATTGTAATAGTTTTTGTTTCTAAAATGAAAATATAGCCTCTTAGAAACAAGACCATGCTTGGTTATACCACCAGGGCAAGCATTTCAGTTTCACTCAGAGCTGAGAGGAGTTCCCTTTTGACTTCTGTTAGCAGAATGTGCTTTCTTCATTTGGTGCATGTACTATGTACATGTAGCATGTACTATGAATTTTTAAAATATATTTGATTTTTTTAACCCCTGCATATTGTTTTGGAGAAAGAATCTCATCAAATAGTCCTCCTGAATCATCTTCATATATCTGTATCCAGAAGAAACTAAAAAGCATAAGATAGAAAATGGTAGTTGGTTTTAAGCCAACAGATCTTATGAAGTGCTTAAGGACACTTGGGACTAGGTCCTCTGGGTGCTTGTCACTTGCTCTCTAGTTTTCTTCATGGTCCTGTTCTCTCTAGCTTCTCTATAGGTGGCACATCAGGCATTTTGGTTTGGTAGAATTTTATGCCCACATTAGTTAATTTTCTCATTGCGGAGAAAAACCCTGACAAAATAGATAAATGAAACATGGGTTTAATTTGGGTCAGTGTTTGTGGATAGAGTCCATCAAGATGCTAGGGGCAGGGGCAGGAGATCCCTGGTCACGTTCCACCTGCTGCCAGGAAGCAGAGAGGGATGAACGCTGGAGCTAGGCTCACTTTCTCCTTGTTATTCAGGCTGGGACCCCAGCTAAAGGGACAGCTACTCCATATTTGTGGTGGCCCAT
>JADRCD010231402.1:0-20927 GCA_019843815.1 Montemys delectorum
TCTCCCTGCCCCCTCTTTACTCTCAGAACCCTGGTATAACTTGGAGGCCAGAGCCCCACTTCCTAGTGATTTCTATAAAATACTTGAGTCCAATGAACCACTTTGACTCTCCTGTTTCCTCCTTATCAATCAGCAGTCTGGTCATGTGACCCATTCTGACCAATAGACTAAAAGGGTCTGCCCATGGGCTTCTAGGGATTATTTTCCACCCTGTTAAGATAGAAAGCTACTTTAAAGAAAGATGTCCAGTTGCTCTGCTCTTAGTACTTCGATGTGGTCACATGACTTTATGATACTGGCTTTATGACAGCCATCTGTGACACTAAGGAAGCACATTGTTGACACATTGGTGTTGAGCTGTGTGTATCTGAGCTGTGCGTATCTGAGCTGGTGTCTGTTAGAATCTTAAGAAAAATAACTCCCTTGCTTTCTTCTGTGGTTTGGTTTTGTTTTGGCTTGTTTGTTTCAAGACAAGGTAAGGTCTCACTCTGTAGCTCTAAATGTACAGGAATTGTGTATACTAGGCTGGCCTCAAACTCAAATAGTCCGCCCACCCACTTAGTGCTAAGATTAAAGGTGTGTGCCACTATGCTCAGCTTCCTCTGTGATAATGAAGACAGGTGGAGGACCAGGAAACTGTTTCCATGAGTGAAAGTTCAGTGTGGGCCTGTAGTCTCAGGGGTGGACCCAAGCTTCGCTTTAGGCAACTTTAGCACTAGTACTAGACAGCATCTTAAATAACTAAGTGAGCATGTGATACTCAGACTCCAGAGGAGTCTCACAAGCTTTCCAAACAGATAAGATGTTCTCCTCAGGACGGACTGAGCAAAGAGAGGTGATGAGACCACACAATTAAAGGTGACTGAGCATCTTGTACATAGAAAAAAGCATCAAGAATGAACACAGACATGCCCTCTCATCAGTCACTGCATGACCGAGCTACATGCCATACATGTTATCAGTCTCAGGATTGCCTTCAAAACTCTTGTTGCATGAGATTCAGAAACCCCTAGGACTAAAACTACTTTTTGTCAGGCATGTTGTTCACTGTGACCAAAACATCCTCACCGATTTAAGCAACAGAAAGGAGAAGTGAAGGATGCTGGGAGGAACCATGCCAAAGGGAACTTATTTTGACTTGGTGAGGGATGGAGAACATCTTTAAATTCATGCCACTTTACCTGACCCGAAAGGAGAGGAGAAAATGGCTTCAAAGACAAAGGAAGCAGCATGTGAGGAGATCTGGAGGCATCAAAGAAAGGCTGGTGTGGCTGAAGTGGACTCTGTGGGAGGGTTCATGAAATTTAATGCTGGGGAGAGGCTGGTGTTGAATCTTGGCTTTATAGGAGGGCTGCAGCAGTGGGCTTCTCGGGACAATAGTGAGATGGAGTTTTACAAACAGGAGTGCTCATTAAGGAGGGACCAGCATATATTAGAGGGAAGGGAAGGAATGACCTAGATGTAGAAAGACACTCAACAGCAGCTGGCCCTAAGGGGAGTTCTGGGTTTAAAAAAGCCCTTCAAAAGCTGTTGCAGGATAGGTCAAAATAGCAAACACTCTGTTTCTCCACAGAGAACCATCATTGATGTAGGGTCTCTGGGGTGGGAGGTATTGCCCCCAAAATCGTACCTTGAAACCATGTTTCAAGCATTGTCTCTTGTGCCCTGTAGAACACTTAGCAGCCATCTTTGGCCCCTATATACAAACAGCATCATTTCCTTCCACTATGACAGTCAGAACTTTCCTAAACCTTGCCAAATGTCTTCTGGGGGCAAAAATAGGATTTTAACTTAAAGTATCCACTTAAAGAGAAAACCTATCATGTAAAAGCACATACTTTGGACCAAATCTTCAAAAATCCCTGAACTTCTTTAGGATGAGGACTGAGCTTCGCTGAATGTGTGATGACCTCACAGAGCGAGGGAAAATGGTGGCTGCAATGAGACTAGTGTACCTGGCATATTCACACAGATACAAAAGCAGCAACTACCTCCCCTCCCTCCCTCCCTCCTCCCCTCCTTCCCTCCTTCTCTCCCTCCCTCCTCCCTCCATTCCTCATCAGCTGACTAGTCTGACTGTAGACTCCTACCTGATGAGTTATAAGAATAAAAGCAAGATCACAGTCCCGTGTCTTCCCATCTTCTCCCTAACAAGCTCACATCTTTCCTGTGTGATCTTTTTCTTTGGAGTGGCGGTGCAGCATATTTTGCCAAAGCTAACCCTGCTACTGTCTTCAGTACTCTCCACCCAACTTTTAACTCTTTGGATCAGGCCTGGGCTATGTCCTTAAGTCTGGATTCATGGACACCATGTTAAACTTTGATCCAGTAAAGGGTTAACCTTGTATCTTCACCCTTGTGGTTGGGATGAGCTGTGAGAACTGGAAGCCTGAGAGCGAAGACACTTGACCATAGGACTCTGGGTCCTGTGGGAGGTGTCGAATGAGGATTTTAGGGTCACTGTAGTCTCCTACACTGGCAATACCTGTCCTTTCATCAGAGGAGCTACTTCTTTAATAGGAGCTACTAGAAATGCGCCCAAAGCCAGCCTTGGGGCTCATGATGGCCACACAAAATGTACTAGTAGGCAGGCCAGTTGTTCCTGGTCATGATGATTGGATCAATGAGGATCATGTGATCTCAGATGAAATAATCATGTTCAGATCTTTTTCTTTCTGGCCACATTTGACACCTCTTATGAAAGAGATCTAATGACCTGCTTACTGATCTTAATTATGTTTGGCCAAAATTTCCACGTTTCCTTTCACCTCAAGCTGTTTGGTTTGTAAGTTTCTAAAAGAGGCCAAGGGCTGGCAGATAGCCCAGTTGGTAGTTTTTGCTTCAAAAGCACACGGATCTGACCTCGACACCCGAACCTGCAACACCTGAACTGTGTGTAGTCTCATATGGTGATTGGGAAGTGGAGATGGGGGCTTACAGGCCAACCAACCTTGACTACTGGGTAAACTGACTACTGGGGAAGTTTTAGGCAAAGGAGAGACTCTATCTCAAAAAGAAAGAAAGATGAATCCTAAGCAATGACATTCTGTGTCATCTTCTGGCCTCCATATGCATATGGATACACTAACTGGTGTGCATGTGTATGTGGTAAAAGAAAATGAAGAAGTTGAATTGGGTTTCTGTTTTTCACAAGGAAAATTTCTGAGCAACATAAATTTACCAAGACATAGTCCAAATATATCTATCTATCTGTCTGTCTATTCATCCATCCATCCATCCATCCATCCATCCATCCATCCATCCATCCGTCTGTCCGTCCGTCTGTCCGTCCATCTATTCATCCATCCATTTGTCTGTCTGTCTATCTATCTATCTATCTATCTATCTATCTATCTATCTATCTATCTATCAATCTATCTAAATATCTATCTATCTATCTATCTATCTATACATATATATGTGTATATATGTTGATATATATCATATATTTCTATCTATCTATCTATCTATCTATCTATACATATATGTGTGTATATGTTGATATATATCCTATCTATCTATCTATCTATCTATGAATGACATCAGATTCTAGAATAACAAAAGACAATTTTAGACACTCATTCTTATGGTCATGTAATTAATACATACTAAATGTCTGCTAGTCTAGAAAGCACAATACTAATGAAGAGTATAATTTGATTAGTTAGAGTCTTGGGGTCCAATCACAGTTTTACTTTTCTGTGGTATGTGGCAGTAAATTTTCTGATCCCTAATTTTCTCATATCATTAAATAGAAGTTAAAATATTGATAGCAATGTGTGTGTCATAGCTTATTTCAGCAGCATCAAGTCTAGCATGTTACAGACACTTACAAAATAATGGTTCAAAATGTATATAACACACAAAGGAAGATATTAAGGGGATTCACTACACCATCCAGCTATCTAAGGACTCAAACTACCTTGCGCTCAGATTGATTGAAGTTCCCTTGAAGAAGTGAGGAATTTATACCTAGATTACCCTAGTCAGATGAGGCAATCAATGGATGAAGAAAAATAGTTTATTTTGGCTCATGGTTTTAGGAGCTTCAGCCCATAATTGGTTGGTCCCAGATCTTTCCTCTGAAAAGATATGTATTTATTTATTTAAAGTCAAAGCTTTGTTAGCCTATAGCCAGCCTGGCTTACAAACTGTGATCCTCTTGCCTCAACATCTTAGCTGCTTTAATTACAAGCATGCCTACCATGCCTACACACCAATTTCTTTGGAGTCATTGGGGCAGAGGTCCATTGCAGGTCATTGAATCTCTTTATCCTTCTGTATACCACCCTTCTCATGACCAGGCTTGAAAGGATAGAGAGGAGTCTGGTGTCCCTCAGTCCCTGCAATGATGTAATCACAATGACCTAGAGATCTCTTGTGGGTTGTATCTGTTAACATTTACACAGCCCACCAATAGCAAATCTAGGAGAGAGGAATTATTCACTCCATGACCTTTGGGAGATGTTTAAGATACAAACTTGAACATCATTCATTACCAAATAGAGTCAGAAAGGGTTGCCCTTAATTTAAATTTATTCAAGGAAAATATTACCAGTGCTTCAAAACTCTTCTTCCAACATGGTAAAGTTAGTTTGCACCAGCAAGTTTTCTCTCCTAACCAAACTGAAGTCTGCTCTGAAGATTCCACAATGCTATCAAGGGTCATGGAGCTTCCTAGCTGTATGTACTGCTTCTGGCCTTCACCCGGCAGCTAGATTCACTAACCTCCCCAGGACCTCACCTCACATATCAAATCAAAATCTTAGTTATAGATCAGATAAATGTTATTTGCAAATTTGATGATTAATTTAATACCTTTTCAGTAATGATGGGAACAGGGTAGAGGAATAAGACATGATTTCTGTATTGAAGAACTCTAAAGCTAATGGAGAAGAAAGATAAAAAACAAAGTACTGTCAAATAGAGCCAGGGGATTATAGCCTAGGACGTGACAGTAACTCTGAATAGACAAGTCAGAGATAGCTTCACAGAGGGAGGGACTTTTGGCCCTGGGCCTTGACAAGTGAGTAAATGTTAGTCAGCATAGGTTATGCCATACAGTGGTAATGAGAAATCCCCAAATCTAAAGATATCAACACAAAAACTTCATCTCATCTTTAAACAAAGCAGAATGTAGACATATCTGGTTTGGAGGCCTTCCTTGGTGCATCTCTATGGTGACTCAGAGGATCCAGGCTCTTGTAGCCACTGTCCCTACAGTCCCTACTGTCCATTAATACTTCAACATAAGGAAGGACATGTTTATCTTGCCACATCACCCAGGGATAGAGCATATCATGTTAGGGAGAGCATGACAGAGTTCATGACCACGTGTAGCTGCTACATGTCACATATCTTAGCAGATCAAGAAACACAACTTGGACCCAAACAAGAGCAGGGTATAAACTTCAAGGTCGACTCTTAGAGATCTATTTCTGCCATCAAGGCCTCACTCTGAAAGGTTTCATAATCTAGAGCTTTATCTAGATCCCAAGTGTTTAAATACAAGAGTTTGCGGGGGCTGTTCACACACAAGCTGTAACATTACTCATCCCTAAATGCTGTATAGACAAGAAAATATGCAGACCCATGTCAAAATAAAAGTCTGGTCATCCTTGGTGTCCCTACTAACTTTTAGTCATTTGTAAACCATACATTTATGCCGATTCCACATCTTTGTGCTGACTTCTCTTAGTTTGAACACTATGAAGGTATATTTGTAAAGGCTGGCAGGACATATCTCAGCCCACAGTTTCCTGTCTTTATCCAAATAGTAGACAACTTCATTTTGATCCTTTGCCTGAATTTTACAATCTTGATGGGCCTGCCTGATCTGACATTAGACTCACAGAATTCTGCTCTTACACAAATTCTAAACCCCAAACTTTGAATATCTACATGTCCATACATTTTTCTTTCTGAAAAAATAGAAATATATAAAAAGAAGAAAAATCCACTATCTATTCTTCAAAATTAATCTTTAATTTTGTTTCTAGACTTTGTAACTTTGTTTCTAGATTGCCCAGAGTACAGGTATGTTTTCATTTATCTGCCAGGTCCTGCAAACTTGGGCATCCAGTCTTTCTCTCATTCCCATGTGTGCTGACTTATATGACAACAAGATGAACACCTTAACAGGTGAACATCTAGGCACAGCTTGACTTTATTCTTCAGGTAAACCCTTAGAAGCACGACTAGAGGACCAATGTGTATCCACTTTTCAAAGAATTCTGGCACCTACTGTCAAATCATCTTTCATGAACTAATTTTCCTTAACATGTAATTCCCCTTTTGATTACTTTATCCAAGAATTTACAAGAAACATTTTCCTATGGCTGAATGATGCTGGAATTCAGGAGCCTTTGCAAATTGCTCACATCCCTTCTTTTAATGTGTGTTTCCCACCAAACGCTAGAAACACCTTTTCTGCCATTCCCAACATTCTGTTAGTTTCTCCTTGGGGCTTTTGTTTACGTTCTTCTAGGTCCTTAAGAGCTCTGATGTTGCTCTTGCTCAGCATGATCGTTTTCTTCACCAAATTCCTATTGAACTCACAGGCTTTTCCAGAGTTTCATCTGGGTTAATTATGTTTACTAAGCTAGACCAAGACACCTTGAGCAAGTGCCAAGATTACTGTACTGAACACTAATATTCTAGAAATGGAAGTGAGTCTCCCAGCCTGCCAGCATGACTTCACTATGATTAAGCGTATCTGCTTAATATCATTTCCTCTCTTGAAGAGCTGGCTAGGCAGCTAGATTAAAGAAGAAAAGGAAGAAAACTAATACCTATATGAAAAATTTTTAGTTAAGTTTTTAGATGACACACACACATACATACATATACATACATACATACATACATACATACATACATAGACACACACACACACACACACACACACACACACACACCTCCCAGGCAGTCCACTAAATTCTTCATGAATACAAGCTCATGTTTATACATGTTTATATAATATGAATACAGGCTTCACATTAGAAGGCCTTGATTGTTCACAGTGAGAAAACTGGTGTTCACAGAAGTTCAGTGACTCATCCATAACTCAGCAGTAAAACTGGAATTTGAACCCGGGCAGAATGGCTCTGCAAATAACAGACAGAACCACTGTGCTCTGCAGTTATTAATGTAATCCCATAAGCATTGATAATAATCCTAGGAGCCAGAAAATTCTTTTTAAGCTGTAGTTAAGAAATCTAAGAACAGAAGACATTAAGACATTTATGTGAGTTACAACAGAAAGCAAGCCATGGTGTTAGTTGGGATCCAAACCTGGATTATTCAATTCAAAATCTACTATAGTCTTAGTGTATATTCAAGAACTTGCCCAGTTATCTTGTAAAAAAAAATAATGACTCTGAGTTATTAGACAGAGATGTACGATGTCCATTAGGCAGATAAATGACCATGCCCAGGGAATATTGATTAGTTGACTGTCATCCCCGCATTGAAGTTGATTTCTAATGTAGTGAGCCTGAATTCTAGTAGAAGCCCTGTCCTGACTATAGAAGGCTAGATCATCTATATCTAGTCTGTATCTATGTGGATTTGGTTTGATCTATATGTATCTCAGACAGTTCAAGCTCGATAGCTAAGCCTGGGCTCAGAAGATGGGTGTCCATGTTGCAATTTTTCAGCATCTGATGAATGCCAAAATCATAGACAAAGAAATGAGAATGATGTCAGAACTAACCTACTATTTATGTCTTGGGCTCATTAAACTAAGATCAATTGTGACAGTTACAAAGAGACCACTGGCATTCAAAGCTAGTAAGGACAGTTTGTTGATAGAACATTCTGATATAGATCCATATAAACCCGATGTTAGCAGAGGTTCCAGGAGCTTTGCTTTCCCACAATATTCCAGAACAATATCTGAATATCCTAGAAGAGAATAAACCTACAGGAATTGTAAATGTCACAAGCCTACCAAAAATACATGAAAATTTAAAAGTGACATATAAAGAGGCTTTCTGTTCATTCCATAGTAGTATAAAATAAAATAAAAAACTTACCAAAGTAGAAAATAAATGCTATGTTCTCATGTATTAGAGAGGCCTGCCTGTCCTTCCTGAGTCACCCCTGGACACTCCTCTGCTGCAGACAGACAGCTGTTTGTTAGGAGGGGGGATGTTGTAGACATTTGCAGGAACTGAGAGGGAGTCAGATTCCTCGAGCTGTAGGGGCTTCTTTCAGTCTCAACACTCTAGAATTCCAGAAAGGGAGGAACCTTATATTCAAAGAGATGCCAAAATGGAAGAAGGTCAATAAAGACATGCTTTTAAAGAGTACTTCATGTTAACACCTGTTCAGACAAGACCGTTTACCCAAGAGGAGAACTCACCCCAACCTCAACACGCACGCTCGCTGGTGTTGTGGACTGCAGGTTTTCCTTGAGTTTCCACATTAATGACATCTACTGTGGCAGGGGGCAGGGGGACCGATGGGCATGTTGTTTTAGCCTGGAGGAACAATAATCATGAGCGTGGCCTTATATGAAGGCAGGATGTCTAGGTGATAGAGTGAGAACATCTCTAAGAAGTCTTTGTCTCATGAACAGTAAGCACTAAATATGTAATGTTTCTGTACCCATTCACAGTGGTTCTCAACCTGGGGTCACCACCCCTTCGGGGGTTGAGTATCAGATAGCTTGCATACCAGATATTTACATTGTAAGTCCCGAGAGTAGCGAAACTACAGTTATTAAAGTGGCAACGAAATGATCTCATGGCTGGGTTCCACAACAGGAACTGTATTAAAAGGTTGCATCATTAGGAAGGCTGAGAACCACTGTGTTCAAGAATCTTTCTAATCTAACTCTGATTCTGTTGAGTTGCAGCTTTTGGGGTAAGAGCCTGTTGGGTGGAGGCAGCCGGTAAGTGGTAGATACCTCTTTCCCCAGTGTCTTCATGTTTCCAAGCACAAGAACTAGATTGACACCTTTGCTTTCCCTCCTTGGAGATGCACTTTTCTGGGTCAGTGGATATACGACTCAGCCACCTCACCACCCCTCCCCAGTCATATGCCCACGAAGCATTATCAATAGCTCTGAGCAGATTTGTCCCAGCAGGAGAGACCTGCATTTGGAGACTTAAGATCGGTGGTGGATAACAGTAGGAAGCAATTTGGCCGGATCTGAACCACGCTTATTGTTTTAACAGTGGCAAAGCTCACATTTTTATCTGCATCTGCCGGACTTCTTGGGATTTCTCCCAATTAATTAGAAATTCAGGCGGGGAGCAGGGGTATCCTTTATTAACTCTCTGAAGCTCCACAGTAGAATTCTCTCACTTGCAGACGAGACCATCTGATTTAGTCCTCTTGTTTCTCTAGCCTTTCCTCACACACCCTGCCCTCCTTCTTAGCCTCCAGGAATATCAGAGCATACGTCATTTCTGCCCCGTGTTAGTTTCTGCATTTATGCCTGTGCTTATATGATCTTTCTGCTTGCAAACCCCTCCACCCACTGCAACCTCCACTCCATAGATTATGTTTATCCATAGATCTACCCTAATGCTTCATTTTAAGGAATACCACATCCAGGAAGCCTTCCACCAAACTAGGACTCAAGGTTGAGCTCCTTCAGCAGTAAAGTTTGAAAGAAACACACCACATTGTTTTACAGTATTTCTGTCACTACTCAGTTGTGAGCTTACCGAGTGGGAACTATGTCCTTTTCTGAACCCTTTGGGAACGAACCTTCACAGACATGCATTGAATGTATGTTAAATCAGTAGATAAATTAGTGAATAGTGGGTGGTTCTCAGTGGAGAGGCTAAGCTCAAGCAGGAAGGCCATTTGAGCTAAACCGGAAGAACAAGTTAAGGGGATAGTCAAGGAGATATAGGGGAGCTTTTAGCCCAGAGTATGGATGAAGGGAGCAAAAACGATAACAGACAGACAGGAGGAGCAAAAAGGCAAGACTTGAAAGCAGTATAAGGAGCTGACCAGGGGAAGAAATGCACAACTGAGTCTATAACGAGCACATGGCAGGCACTGCGAAGTGTGCGGTCTGGAGTGTGTGTCCCCAAGTACACAGGTTGGAAACAAAATCCCCCAAATCATATGCTAACTGTTTTGGGGAATAGGAACCTCAACAGTACATAGGATTACACAAGGTCACATAGCTGAGGCCTCCGGGGTAGAACTGGCTTTAGAAGAAGAAAGAGAATGTCTGCTGTGTTGCTGTATGTGCTGATGTCCACCACGTTAGGATATAACAAGAATTCTCATTAGGTTCCCAGATGCTGACACCATTCATTGTCCTTGGACTTCCCGAGCTTGGGAACCGTCTATCAAATAAGCACCCACCTTTTAAAGGTGATTGGGTATTTTGTAATAGCAACAGAAACCAGACTAGGACCAGAGGGGATGGAAGTGTGAGGTGGGGACTTGGTTAGTTGAGAGCAGGAGGAATTGTGGGAGTGAGGAGGAACTGCGAAGCCTGGTCCCTTCTTTGCTGCTAAGACCTGAAAACCTGAGCAATCTTGGACAAGTCTGTTTGTCTCCCTCTCAGTCTCAATGCAGTTTAACCTTAATGGATTCTCTGCCGTTCTACAATGTATTGGGGGAGACTCATTCCTTAGTGGAAGTACATGCAAGCTTCATAACTGTATAACATACCAACTTTACATATAAAAGCAAATATAACAGATCGAATGTCTGTTTTGCTATATTTATTCAGTCAAAGGTACTTCTGTATTTTGGGTTTAGTTCTTATTAAATCAGTAAAATTAAGCTAACCTATCCCTGAGGTCCCTTCCAGATCTGAACTGGTTGGTGGCTGCTGTTTTCTGTGCTCCCTGAGTATTGAAAAGTCTGTCTCTCCCAGCGCTTGGCACTGTGGCTTTCTGTTCTTAATGAGTTTATGGTCTAACAGTCTAACAAGGCTAACACCTTTAAAGCTGTTAAGAGAAATAACCCAAGTCATTGTTTAACTATACCATGTCATCAGCCTCCCACGGGGACCACATTAATGGACCAGCAGTGAGCACCAAACCAAAGTGTGGTGGATCCGGTTCTTCTACCAGAAATATGGCACTGGGCACAGGGACTCAGAGCAGAAGGCCTCACAGGAAGACTGCTGGAGAAAGGTCTCCAGAGGGAGGAGCTGCAGAGAGGCAGAAAGTTGCTGAGGGAGTGTGTGTGTGTGTGTGTGTGTGTGTGTGTGTGTGTGTGTGTGTAGGGGGCACTCACTGGAAGAGTCTGTGGCTCCCAGGAGATGGAGTTTATACCTGGATTTCAGCAAACCAGTTGCTGCTCCCCCTCCTGAGGTCCCTGCCCAGCACTCCCTGTTCCTCTATTTCATCTTAGTGCATCTAAGTGCCTTCTTGCTAACCCTGCAATAATGACAGCTTGCCCAGGAGAGTTCATGGTCATTTTTCCTTTCCTTAAGCGATTCTTTTTTTTTTTTTTTTTTAAGATTGATTTTTCATTCATGTGTATAAGAGTGCTGCCTGTGTGTATGCATGTGTAATACATTAGTGCTGTGCCTGTTGTGTTTACAAAAGGATAAAAAGAGAAGGGCTATGTTTTGGGGGATGAGTAGTCAGGTATGGAGGGAGGGGGTGCCTCTGTGGGCCCATGCTGAGGCATCCGTTCCCCCTGAGGGAGCAGACGCATGGTATAGTGTAGAATAGAGTTAATTAGGGGCATAGGAAAGGGAGTTAAGAAGGTAGTAAAGACAGAGAAAGGCAGAGAGAGAGGGAAAGGGAGAGGAGTAGAGAAGTAGAGGGCAGCCATGAGCACACCTGAAGAGAAAGGGGGTAAGGGACTGTGGAGAGAGGTGGGAAAGGGTGAGATGACAGAGAGAGAGCAGGAAGGCAAGAGCAAGAGAGAGGAGGGGGCAAGCAGCCCCTTTTTATAGTGAGTCAGGCACACCTGGCTGTTGCCAGGTAACTGTGGGGCAGAGCCTAGACAAAATGCTAACAGTGCCTATGGAGGCTAGAAAAAGTCACCAGACCTGCCAGAACTGAAGTTACAGATGTTTGTGAGCTACCTTGTGGATTCTGGGAACCAAACCTGGGCCCTCTAGAAGAGTACCCAGTGCTCTTAACTGCTAGCGATCTCTCCAGCATCTACTCACAAACATTTTTCTATGAAAACCTTACACCAATTCGATGAAATAGATATGATTTCTCCATTATTACCATGGATAGCAAAACCTAGAGAGAGGCAATATGGCCTGTGCCAGCAGCTGGCTAGCTGTGCTTGAGCCAAGATGCAAACCAAGCCCGCTGGGCTCTCAGACAATACGCTTCTCATCAGACCTTCCTAAGAATCTTTGTTCTTGTCAGCCACTAGCTTATCCTAAGAACGTTTCCCTGTAACCTGCACAAGATGCTTATGAGTTCCGAGCAATGTTCCTGGGCCAATTTAAAAATGTCTAATTATTCTGAGTTTTCCTTAGGGGAGGGCAGGCCTAGAACGTTCACTGAAAATACACAAGATGACTTCTGTGTGAAGTGAGCAGAGTCAGAGACAGGAAAGGGGATCTGGGAAGACTGCTGGGCTCTCCTGCGTTGTCCTGCGGAGGCCTTAAGGAAGCCTGGTGTTTGCTGGCAGAAACGGGTCCTGGTGGTAAAGCAACCGGAGGAGAGCAAGCGACACCTGTTATTTCTTGCAGTCATCCCTGGCCCCACTTTGAGGGAAGGATTTTTATACCTGGACTATTCCTTCCGGAAGAGTACCCAACGGCAGCATGTAAAGTACTTTTAGTGATTTGTGTTAATCATCCTAATGTAGACAAGGTGGGAAGAATATGTTTAGATACCTTGGAAGGTGAGAGTTGTTTGTCACCCTGTGCTTTATTAACATGTCCGTTCTGTCTTAAGCATTCATGTGCAGAATGTAAACATTGTAAAATCCCCTCATGCTAAGATCACCAGATTATGTGGGAAGGGAATACAACAGTTCTGGGCCTGTTTTTCATGCTTTATCTTATCACACTGAGCCTGCTACCTTAAAAAATAAGTCGTCCCCAGCACTGAAGATCCGCACAGTTCTGCTATCAACCCAGGCTCCGTTAATTGCTCCTAACCCAATGATCCATTACCAAATAATAAAGTGGAGTAGTGAGAGACCAATGAAGCAAAAGCGAGAAAAACAGTGAGAGAGAGAGTACAAGCGGGGTTTTACATCACGAACAATATTTAAGTCGATCAGATCATCAAATGTAAATCTCTTCTCCTCTGCCATGGCCTTTTCCTTTTGGTTCGTATTTAGAGGGCAGAGTTTTAGGAACACTTCAGGACAAAAGCCTGGGCATCTTCTTAGTGAAGGCACACACATTAGCAAACCAATGCCTTGTGGTGATTCACCGCAGTTCAGCATTGGGCAGAGGCCAGTGGTATCCTCAGGGCTACTGTGGGATCTTTGAAAGCAGACGCTCTCTTCTTCAATTTGTTTTTCCATCATGGTTTAAGTCACTGTGAATGAAGGTATTTGTCAGGGTTAGCTGCAGTTATGGATTTTTTTTACCTTATTTTATTTTTTAGGGAAAATTTTTGATTTTATTTTAATACTCTGGTCTCCCTCTCTCTTTCCCTTTGATGGGATGTAGCTGGAGCAGTTAAGCCAGCTAACTACATCTTTAGAATGCGCTATCTAACCAAGGTTGACCTTAGATGCTGTAGAGCAGTGGATCTCCACCTTCCTAATGCCGAGCGAGATCCTTTAGCACAGTTAGTTCCTCATGCTGTGGTGACCCCCAACCATAAAAAAATATCTTTACTGTTGATGTTACAAATTGTAATGTGAATATCTGATATGCAGGATAGCTGATATGTGCCCCTTGTGAAAGGGTCCTTTGATCCCCGAAGGGGTGTCGATCCACAGACTGAAAATAACTGTTTGGGAGGCTAAGTCCAGAGGGTTGTAGGTTTGAGGTCACTGAAGAATATAATCAATACCTTGTCTTAATAAATAATCATATACCCCAACCCATAAATTTTCTATTTTAAAACCAGCTAAATAATTTATTGACCCTAAGTAATATCCACTGAATAATTGCCACGCCTCAATTTTTTTATTTATTTTATATATATGAGTACACTCAAACTTATGTTACAAATAACCTCTACATTTACATGCTTGTCACTTAATGCTTAGAGTCCTTCAAGTTCCCCATTACTTGACATACATTTTTTTTTTTTATGTAATATGTGTGAAAATTTATTTTCCTCTCTCTGTCCATCCGGAAACTTCCTTTCTTCCTCCAGGATTCGGCCACATGCACATTCTGTAGGATGCAGTTCCTCTCCTGCCCCGGATGCCTGCCGCCCCATGAAGGTTAGTTGTGCTTCCCACTCCAACCCCAGGAAAGCAGACCTTAAGCCTCATTGCACACTGGGAATGCCTCTTTGCTGTTGAGCCGTTGTATCTGCTTCTCATACCACCCACTTCCTTTACAATGACTTCCCTTCCCCCATCTCTCCCCTAATGGAAACATAATTGCTGATATGATGAACTGGATACTGATTATGCCACAGTGCATTAATGAGAGAGATTTCCATGGCCATGACTGCTACATCTTTCGGCAGAAGACCGGGATTTTCCCAGCCTGCCCTGGTCACCCACAGCAAGTCTCAGATCCAAGCCAGGGCATCTTTCTCCTCCACTCCTCTTCCACACAGTTGATAAAGTAAGATCACATGTAGCCATTCATGCAGAATTGTGACAGCCATGTTCCTCGGTCAATGCTGGCCTTCCTTCCCTCTGTAATTACACATGCCTGCTGGGCCAAGATAATGAGTTGTGTTGTGTAATCTATGCTTACTTATCTTTGAGGGGATGGAAAATTTAAGAGACCTACTTGGGTTCCCAGACCAGTTCTAGTATGGTGGTCCGGCTGCTTATTAGAAACGCCCTAATTTACATCAGTGGTAATGGAGCAACAGAGCCCATCCATCAGGGCAATGGACCTGTGTTTCCTGCTTAGGTTGCCTTCCTTGAATACGAGAATTCAGAATTTCAGAGCTAGCAGCTTATCGAGCCTCCATTGCCATTTCTGAATACTCCCTAGTGAAACATTGGAGCCCAGTGATTTTCATCCCTGGCTCTGTGCTAGAATCACCTTCCCCACGGGAAGTTCAGACGACTCTGTAATAATGTGTGGCTGTTTGTCAGCCTTTGTAAAAGAGTAGTGAGCAGATTCCCACTCTGCCGGAAGACATACGTTCTGCCACCGAGCAGGGGAAAATGGCTTCAGGAACAAGTGGGCTTAAACAGAATTCAGAGCTATCTTGAATTACATCCTCGACTGTGGATCTATCAGAGACAGGGGTGGTACACCCAGAGCTCTGCTTCTGATAGGCTGGGAGTCATGGACGCCTTTAAAATGGTTGTGAAATTTCAAAAACCTTCCCAGAAAATCTAAGTGTTATCCACACTTACACATTGCATTCACTTCTGGGAGCACTGGGGGGGGGGGGGGGTAATCCTCTGCAGCTCTTACACTTCTATCATCCTGAGCCCTCTCTCTGTGACAGGGTAGTTCTGGGGTTACTCTTTTTCAAAACACATGTGCTGTGCCTTTAAACATCATGCAAGCAAGATGTGCGTGCAGTCAGAACCCATAGCATCCATAGCATCCAGTAACCACTCAGGGAATGCTGGAGGCTTTTGTTATTCAGATTATTTACTGGGACCTACTAGGGACTAGACTCTGGGATAAAGTTATGGGCAAAACAAGTCTAATTCCCACCCGTGTGCTTTCCACAGCCTGACGGGGTTCATCTCTCCCACTTCAGAGGTACACAGGACTCTATGTTCATTGAGTAGAATTTTCCCGTTTGACTTAAAAGGCTCTTTACCTCTGTCTCCATTTCCCTGTTTCTGTAACTCCAATGGCTACAAGTACAAGTTGCTCCATGTGTGTGCATGTGTTCCCATGTGTGTACCTTTGAGTGTATGAATAGGTATGTGTCTGTATGCACACACGTGGGCCAGTTCACTTGCCCATGCATGCACATGTGGAGCTCAGAGGTTGAAATGGGGTGTTTTTTCTCCATCATTCTCCATCTTTTGGGGGGCTGGTTTTGTTATTTTAGGATAGGGACTCACTACAAGCCTTGGCTGGCCTAGAACTCACTATGAGGAGCAGGCTGCCAGATTGGCCTCTCATTCAGAGAGATCTGGCTGCCTCCGTCTCCCAATTGTTGGGATTAAAGGGATGAGCTACCATGCCTAACCCCATCCCCTTTTCTGAGACCAAGTCTTTTTCTGAACCCAGAAGTCATTGCTTTGGCTAGCCTGGCTAGTCTATGAGCTCCTGGAATCCACCTGTCTCTGTGCCTCCCATATTGTGGTTATAGACGTACCTCTGCACCTTGCCTTTACATGGGTGCTGGGGATCAGAACCCAGGTCCTCACATTTGCACAGTAAGAACTTCACCCTCTGAGCCATCTCTCTAGCCCCATAGTTGACTTAACAAATAAATCAGTCTTTCTTACAAAATTTGCAAAAATCTCTGCCCTTTGCCTATTCTCCTAGAGGATATTCTCTTCCCCTCCTCTGCCTGTTCCCCTCTACCCACAACAAAGGAGTCCAAGGAGCTATGGTCATGTCTTTCTAGTGTCTATGCCTCCTCTTCCACACCAGACCCTTCCTATTTGTGACTCAGCATTTCCTACCCAAATGTTCCCAGAATTTTTGCAGTGTGGACAAATGCTACACTGTTAGTGGACATATCCCTGGCCCAATGAGTGGCCACAGGACAGTTGTGTTCTGGGGACATGTAGAAACTTGCTCTTATGGGTTGTTAAATCCACATGATTGTGTGAGACCTGCTACAGAGGGATGGACTGGGGAGACAGAGCCATGAGCTGTGTGCTTGGGACTGAAACTGTCTCTCTCCAGGCGGTCATTTTCTTGCTATAACATGGAGAACTCTAAATTTAAAACTGGCTTTCCAGGGCATTACACTTTTATAATCATAGAATCGTGGTTGTCAGAGTAGGAGAATAAAACATATTTTTAGTTTACAGTTTCTGAGCCTGATTTATCACATTAAAGAGTTTGCATAAATGGTCCTTGGGTCTCTGTGTCTTTGCTCCAGGTCCCACAACTGCGGAGGCTGTTTAAAGAAGTACATGTACAGTCTGAATCTACCTAGGCTGCCTGGGTTTCTGAACCTTCACTTCACCAGTATATGATAAGGACATTAGCTTTAAAAATAAAAACGGATGTGTCTGTCTGTCTGTCTGTCTATCTGTCTGTCTCTGTTGTTTGTGTCTATGTGTGTGAGCATAGCATGTGCACATGCCTGCATTAGTATGCATATGTGTGTGCATGCACAGGAGCAAGAGAAGGATATTGGGTTTTCTGATCTACCACTTACCACCTTATTCCCACGAGACGAGGTCTCCCACTGAACCTGAAGTGCAGCTGGCATCCAGCAAGTCACAGTGATTCCCCCTATCTCCACCCCTCACAGCACTAGAGCTACAGACACGTGATCATGCTCCTCTTTTTTACATGGCTTCTGGGTTCCAAACTCCGATCCCCATGCTTAAACAGCAAGTATTCTTACCCACTGAGTCATCTTCCCAGATCGCAAATAAAACTCTTACTGATACATACTGTGGATATACAAAACTATCTCAGATATATTCTCACATATTCAATATTCTCACATATTCGCAAAAGTACACAAATGCTAGTACACACATCCATGTGCTAAATTATTGCAATGTCACACAGAATATAAGCATCTACTCAGTCCCCTTTCAATAACTGTTCTCTCAACACTTCTCAAAGGAAACCAATAGTCTATTTTCTTTCTTCTTTGTTGAACTTTCTATACTTAAAATCATAGCAAACACATCCTCTTATCCATGACATCTTTCCCCAAAGATTGCATTTATGACACTTACCCATGTTACATGGAGAAAGGATACATTTCACCAGTATTTTAGTATTCTACTGAATAAGAAATAGAATTGCTGCATGACTGCATATGAATACATATGTATTTATGTATGTATGTGTCTTTATGGGAGACGTATTAAATTGGCTTACAAGATACAGTCTAAGTTGTCCAACAATGACTGTCTCACACTAGAGAGCAGGAGAATCTGGTAGTTGCTTGGGCCACAGGCTAGATGTCTCAGGAGTCTCAATCTGGCACAGAGGACTGTGAGATTCCAAGAGAGCTGTTGGTCTTCTGTTTATATGGAGCCCCGTGGCACAGGATCAGCTCCGAGCACAGAGGGCAACCAGAAGGCTCCTCGAAGCTCATTCTAATATCAGCAAAGGGACGCCATGGCTACAGACTCAATGTGCTTTCCCGCTGAGTGAGGGTAAGTCAGCCAAATGCACACTCCTTTTACCTGGGCTGCCACCAGAGGCTGCTGCCCAGCTCTAGGCTGGCTCTTCCTGCTTCAAACACTTTTATCAAGAAATCCCTTACAAGTGTGACCCTCAATTTTGTGAGTTAGTTGATCTGGATCCAGGCAAGTTGGTAGTTAAGGTTAGCCACCACACATATTTTTACCTATTTCTTGTGGTCTCTGATAGACATTTGGGTTATTTTTTTTTTTATCAGAGCACCTAAAAATCATATGACTTTTTGCACGTGGCTTTTTCATGTTTATGTAAACTCATTTATGTGGAGTATACATCCATTGAAGTGAGATGATGGGAGCTCATATAGGCACATTCAGCTTTCACTAGATGCTGCAAAAACTGGGCTGTGTGGGAAGATTTTAAACTATTCATTGTATATCTCACACTCATGTTTTCCATTTTCTCATGTGCCATCTCTGTTAAGGTTGCTTTCCAAGGGATCTGTCCATTTTCTTTAAATGTTACTAACTTGCTTAAAACATTCTTTAATTACTTGAATGCTATAGAATCTATAATCTTTTTGTTAATAAAAATTGTAACATTTTTCTTTTGCTCTCTCTTTTAAATGTGTTTACATGTCTTTCCAGAAAGATGATCTTTATTTAGTTGACTTTCTATATTGTACATTAGATTTTTAGTTCTGTTCATATACTGGTTGCTTTTTCCCTTCTGTCTTCTATGGGCTTAACTTGTTGAATATTTCCTGCTTAATACTCTACTCATCTGTTTTCGGCATCTGTAACAGAATCTCATAGCCTTGGTGGGCTACAGAAGAAAAAAAATTTACATCTTAGCTCTACTGTCAAGAAGCTGGCATCTGGCGAGAGCCTTTCTGCTTCACTGTGATGTAATGGATGGATGCTTTCAAGCACGTGAGAGAGGGAGGAGACAGGAACAAAACAAAGACGAGCATACTAACTTTCCCTTATTTTAGAGATGTTCTTGTTTTAATTGTGTGAGGGAGATTGAGAATTTGCACATGTGTGTGCAGTGCCTGTGGAGGCCAGAAGGGGGTGACAGATTGGAATTGGAATTATAGGAGCTTGTGAGTCTCCCAATATGGGTGCTGAGAACTGCACTCAGTTTCTCCCCAAGAGCAGGATGTGTTTTAACCCCTGAACCCTTGCCCCAGCCCCAAACATAACCCTTACAACAACCTACTCTCTTCGTATGTAGCTCCTGTGGTGATGGCATTAGTCCGTTCATGAACTCTTGTGATCTCATCAGCCCCTACCTCTTAGTAGCATTCTGTCAACTGAATTACAACATGAGATTTGAAGGAAATGTTCAAACCACGGAAAATAATATGATAATTAAGTTTTGTATCCCCCCCCCAATATAAACATTTAAAGCTCCCTCTCTCCCTTTAAGCTCCTTTCCCCACAAGTTATGTATGTTTTCATAAAACTTTTCCATTCTGAAAATCTTCAGATTTGTCTTTGATTATTTGGAAGTCGATTGCTTAATTTCCAAATACTTAGAGATGTCCTACTTGAACGTTGTTATTTATTTCTGGCTGAGTTCCTCTGGGGCAGAGAGCACAGTTCTTTATGTCCGTCCTTTGAAACTTGTTGGGACTGTATGCAGGAAGGGTTTTCGCTGTGGTTGTTGGGCCTCATGTTCTATATATATCAACTAGGCCACTTTATAATCATGCTGACTTTCCTATCCTTGTGCTAGCTGGGACTGAGAAAGTTAACATCCCCAGCCATGCATATGCAGGTGTCTGTTCTTTTTAATCCTTTCTCTGCTTTCTACATGAGGAGGTGTTTGTTAACAGTTCATACAAATGCACGTAGTTATAACTTATTGTGCACCGGCCTTTTACCATTCTGAAATACTTCCTTTTGTTGCTATAAATTCTTCTCTTAAAGTCTGCACTACCTGATGTTAATAATAACTAAGCCAGCTTCTGTGTGTTTGGTGTGGGTGTACCTGTGTGTGTACATGTGCCCGGGAAAGCCAGAGATTGATACTGGTGACTCCCTCTTCTGTTCCCACTGTATTTGGGGGACAGGGTCTCTCATTGAACCCAGAGCTTGTCAGTTCATCTTGGCTGACTGGTTAATGAGCTCAGAGGACCAGCAAGTATGCAAATATCCTTATGTAACATGTTAGGTACAATAAAAAGCTTAAAACTATATCATTTTACCAGAGCTCATCATACTAAGAAAGTTACATCAGATGCAAAGATAAAAATCATATTTTAACTGTTTCATATGTTCTGTTTATACAGATATATAAAACTGTGTGTATATAGGATATGAAACTAGAAGTTTGTCTGGGAAAATGATTGTGAATAGTAGGGAGGGAGAGAAAAGGGAGTTCAAGGTTAACCTGGTCTATAGAATGAGTTTGAGGGCAGCCAGAGAAACCTTGTGTCAAAAAACCAAAACCAACCAATCAACCAATCAAACAAACAACAAAAAACAACCCCTCCCACCATTATGTACAGTGACTATATGCCAATAAAAGTTTAAAATCTATTATCTTGAACATTCAATATACCCATATGTACTGGCTAGTTTTGTGTGTCAACTTGACACAGGCTGGAGTTATC